>VMKM01001568.1:0-120000 GCA_008360985.2 Macquaria ambigua | reverse complement strand
TTCTTTTTTAGTTGCAGTACCGCGAGAGACAACTGGGACACTGAAAGCTAGGCTGAGGCGCCGCATCATATGTATTAATACATCTATTAATACATGCATGAGCTCTTCTTGCTGTCATAAGGTCGCCATCTTGTGTTTAGTGCGCATGTGTGAAACGCGTCTGCATACACAGACCCCCGATTGTAGTATGTTTAGACGTGTAGCTGTATCGTGGTGGCCTACTGTCCACATGTCTGTCCGCGTCCATAGTGAAATATAAGTTTTAAAGGGCAGAGGACAGTGGTAGTCTGTACTGTGGACAGAAACCCAACCAGCCCAAACTGGACTTGTAGGTGAGAATTCTTCTCTCAAAGTACAAATTCCTGTAAAACTAACCTTTACACTGCAACACAAATCACATCTGAAGTAATAATTAGCTTTGGTCAACAGAGTGAAAGGAGACGAAATCCACTGATCAAACATCTGAGAACAACATGAACCAAAATGTCTTACCTGATTGACATCGTGACTGAAGCCCATAAAAATACCAAAAGCATCCAGGGTGGATGGAGGTGGCGGCAGCTGATGCAACAGCAGCAACAACACTGAAGCCCAGAGAGCTGTTCACCTGTACAGCAAAGACACGTCAGCACACCTGGAACAACCTACTTTCACCTGAAAATCATCTCCAGACTAACGGAACGCCTCGGTCAGAGGAGAGGATGGATATTAGTTTCACATTACATCCAAAGACTAAAGTTCAGTACCAGATGTTTTTCTTTACTGACCATCTGTACCTGATGAACACCTGAGCTGCAGGTGTGTAGTACTGTGATGTCAGAGTGATGATGAGTTACTGACCAGATGGCGGTTCAATGACTGCCCAGCAGCCACCGTCAGAGGTCCAGCTATGATGTACTGCAAGAAACCAGAGACCAGATACAGTCACACTGTTAGCTGACCACTGGGCACCTCACCTGAAGAGACATGTACACCTTCTTACCCTGTTCTCTGATCTGCTCATGTTTGTCACATCAATTTGATAAAACCACTGAAATTACCAACTAAAACATGTAACAGCAGCATGTAGACAACAGTCTGTAATTTGCAGGATAAAGAATTTAGTTTTTCTTCATTCAGCAGTAGAACAGACTCCACTGACTCAGACAGAGCTCCCCAGATGAAGACGCAGCTGTTAAACCCCAGTGTATCAGTATATAGAATCCCAAACAGGAAGTCCATCAGGCCGATGATCTGCACTGTCTGCAGGTACGGCAGGTAACAACACGTTAACAGTATTCAAATCTTTTACTGCAGTAAAACTCTCAGTGCCACATCGTACAAATACTGCAAGCTGTAGTCCTGTAAACTTGTATCAGCAGTAAAATGATCAGATTGTGTTTCTCACCCCGAGTGCCACCAGTCGTGGGCTGACCTTGTTTTTCTCTGGACAGTTTTGTGGTGCAGCCCCCTGAGGTGCCAGTACCACATGGGTGACCACCACCATGCTGCCTGCCACCGTCGCTACAGACGAAGATGCCGACATGTCGGAGGTGAACTGAGAGTAGCTGCTGCGAGCTGCCGCTTTATAACTGAGTTCAGTGTTAATTATTGATCCAAGAATCAGAAATGCAGAAGCAACACGTCTGTGTGTGTGAAGAAGGAAATTCTCCCCAGAAAAACAAAACTGATCTTCATGCATCAGCTCCCTGCACACATTCAGGCGTCTTTGTTCTGTCTGACTGCCATTTAATTAATCTTATTATTAACTTGTGTTGTTGCCAAAAATAGCAGCTTTGTGTCATATTTTCAGTATGGCCCAGATGTGTACACTCACAGCCATGTTGATGTGGAAAAAAATGATTTATTTTTATTTGTAACAGGTTCCTCTGGTACCATTTAAAATCAACAGATGCTAAAAACAGAATTATGTATGAAGGAATGCTAAGTTTATGACATCCACCCAGAGCTCAGGACCACAGCTGAGGACTGGAACTGAGATCAGCTGGTAAATTGACAGCTGCTCCTTCTTCACCACTACAATCCAGTACAGAGTCCACATTACTGCTGCTGGTGCATGATCTGACCTCCTTCTGACCCTCACTGGTGATGACTGAGATACTTGACCTCCTGTGTTTTCCAGCAGAGTACCATGACCCCAGACTGGGAGGAGCTGACTCTCATCCTGCTGCTTCACACTCAGCTGTAAACTGTCCCAGTGCTCACTGGAGGTCACAGTCTGATGAAACCAACAGAACCACATCATCTGCAAAGAGCAGAGATCTAATCCTGAGGTCACCATACTGACGCTCTCCACACCTCGACTGCACCTTCAGATTCTGTTCATGAAAATCACAAACTGAATCTGTGCACCACCCACAAACCTAACTCCTTGCCTAGAATATGGACACAGCTCTTACTCTGGTTATACAAGGACCAAATGGCACGTAGCAACTCGTAAAACTCTTTTAGGCCAACCAAAAGTCCTTCTGCTCCTCTTGGGCTTAACCAAGTCAGATGTCCCTGGTGTCCACCAGAGTTTTTAGGTTGCACAGTAACAGGTATCGATGACCTTCAGGCCAAAACTCTGTGCAGTCACCCCCACAATGAATGAAGGCTTTGAATATGGTCACTTGGATTCCATGTCAGCAGCAGGAGTTACAGTTGTTAACTAATACATTAAGCAATACTTAGATCTGATACAGCTATATTATAGTGTGCTATAAACCAATTATGACATCTTTATATACTGATTATACGTAATAACTAGGGGGTTAAAGTAAAGTGTTGCCGAGTTTTGACCTTTTCATTCTGTCAACATAATGTTATTAACTAACATTGTTACAAAGATTGTTTTTTGGAATTTGTGAATTGATTCAGAATCATAGAAGATAAGAATTGGGATTCTTATGTGAATCCATTTTTTCACCCACCCATTTCAGTGATTTCAGTTTAGTGAAAACAGGTAAACCAAAGAGGGTTAGAAGAAGTTAAACAGTTAAAAGTGTTCATGACCCAGCCTGCTGCTGGAGGTGGAGGTGCTGTTGGTGGTGGAGGTGGTGGTGGTGTTGGTGGTGGTCATCATCCTCCATGATGTTTACGGTCACTCAGAGGAGGGTGTGGCCTCAGCTGATCATGGAGGCTTCTGTAAACAACAACAAAAACATTCAAAAACAACGCTGTCTCATACTCAGTCACATGACCTCACATCTGCATAACAAACCTCACAGAGTGGGGGTGGGGCCGTTGTGGTGGGCGGGGCTTGGTATGTGGGTAGAGTTTCTACCGCCACTGATGCAGTTCCGTAGAATTGGTTGGTGATGGTGAATGGCTGCTAAAGACAAAAACAACACATTTGTGTTTTCTACAAGGATTATGAAAAAGAAAAAGACATACAACTCTTTAACCATGCTCAGTTTATTGGTCCTGGTTCAGTTTACTGATCTTCTTATGTAAAATCAGTGGAACGATCCATTAAACTGCTGTGTCTTCAGGTGCAGGTGTACTCACCTGAGCTGTGGCACCTGCTGAAATACCTGAAATCCACACATAGATAGCCTAGAAGACACCACTCCTCTTCTCCATTAACAACAATGGCTCTCTTTTGCAGCTTGCATTCAGTTTAAGACTCTAGTGCTGGTCTCCAGGGCCGTAAAGGGAACTGCTCCTTCCTACCACTGATGATGATGATGATGATGATGAACTGAATGATGATGAATTTTACCTTTCATTGAGCGGGACTTTCCTGATTTTGCTGTTCACATGACCTCTGGGTCAAGAAACAGGCCCTGCCAGGACTCAAAGAGGACACTAATTGAAAGTTAAGTGACAACTGACCAATTTACGATGGGTTGTGCATGACACTGACCTAGCATTTATTCACTCTTTGATTATGTGGTTTGTGTGTATGAAGTATTATGGTCACTGTACACGAGTCAAGAACTTTCACTCTGTTTCATCTTTTGTACCAAGTGATGTGTTTACGATGCATAATTTTGGTAAGCCTCTTTGAGGCTTATTAATTATCGTTACATATTTTTACTGCTGCCTTTATTAAGTGTTATTAATGCTACATCCTACACTCCTCTAGCCTGGGAGCCAGACGAATCTGCGAGCTCATGTTTTATTTGCTCTGGCAGATGCGTCTGGTCTTCCTCCCATTCAGATAGATTTCCAGCCGACTTTCCAGGTTGGGCCAATCACAATCGTTTATCTAACATTGGGCGGGTTTGACACGATGACTGCACAGCATAGGGCCGTTGAGGCATTTCTGTAAACAACCAAGATGGCTGTTGCTGATGTGAAACGTTCTGAATCCGCTATCACGTCAGTATTAAACGAACTGGACGGTATATTTTCTCTAAAAGAAGAACAAACAACTGCACTTAAAGCTTTTGTTTATCAGAAAGATGTGTTTGCCATACTTCCAACAGGATTCGCTCAGCACTACGTCACATGTTTCATTGTTCTGATTGGTTGGAGGTCTATACAATTGCGTCCAGAGGCATTTTGGTCTGGCCCGTTGATAATGCCCCTTGGAAATCGAAAATGAACTGAGAAGGATAATGTCGGCTAACACTCCTGCGCTTCTGGATGATTGGCCAAATTAATGTAATGTGATAACATCAAATCAAAACGTCTTACCATATCTTGGTCGAAGTTCCCGGATGGAGACATGTTCATAAAAGCAGCAGAAATGTCCAGAAAGTAGATGATGATGACGGCAACTGAAGCCACAGCAGCATTGAAGCCCACAGCACCCTTAATCTGCAGGGCAGACATACGTCAGGACACCTGGAACAACCTGCTCTAACCTGAAAATCATCTCCAGATTAAATGAACCTATCTGGTTTTCAGTCAGTCAGAAGAGAAGATGGTGACCAGTTTCATTTTAGCACTTTCTGTGCAGAGAAATTGCATCCTAAAACTGAAGTGCAAGACCAAATGTTTTTCTTTACTGACCACCTGTACCTGATGAACACCTGAGAGGAATATAGTGATGTCACAATAATGTTGAGTTACTGACCAGAGAGTGCCTGATTGACTTTCCAGCAGCCACCGTCAGAGCTGTAATGTACCGCAAGAAACCAGAGATTAGAGACCAGGGACTAGAGAAATCTTTTTTTGATCTTGTGTTTCTTTTTTAACATTTGCTGACATTCAGTGTGCAACTTTCAGCTTCCAGCAACCAGACAGGAAGTGTAAAACCAAAACTAGGAGCCAAAAGAGGCTGAAAAGCTCCTGAAAGCTGGAGAGATGGAGACAGTTCATCACTGCCAGAGAACATAGAGTCGCATAATGCAAGTTCCACATAGAGATGTAAAGTAATAGTAGTGGTAGTGCTAATAACAATAATATTAATAAAACTATTAATAGTAATAATAGTGATTACTAGTATGATCCACTACTATGATCATCAGCATTCATTCATGTTTTCTTTGGACTGTTTCCTTTAGATTCTGCGAAAGGTTTAGCGAGCCTACATTTTGACAGTAAAGATGTCTGTCTGTGACCGCTGTGCCGGCCGTCGCTGCAGAGGAAGATGCCGACATGTCTGAGGTGAGACGAGTGAAGCTGCTGTGTGATAACTGAGCCCCGAGTTAATTATTGATCAGAGAATCAGAATCATATCAGCTGATTCCTCATCAGAGACACCTGAACACACTGAGAACACAGTCAGTGAGAGGAGGATCCCCCCCCCACCACCACCACCACCACCACACACACACACACACACACACACACACACACACACACACACACACACACACACACACACACACACACACACACCTGAACTCAAACGGTCTCTGGGCCAATCAGGAATTCGCCCACTTTTTTTTTTCACCTGAAGCTGTTTTAAGTCTGGCACACAGTTGAACATGAAACAGATGTTTTTATTCCACAGTTTGAGTTACAATCAGGGTGAAAGAAGAAAAATAGATCACAGATTCATTAGAGACGTTTCTATCTGCTAACAGGCTTACAAAAATACTTTGATTTAGTTTAAACTTCAAGTATCTACGTACAACAAGGTCCATCAGTCAGACCAGGCTGATCCAGGTTAAACCTGTCTGGTCCAGTTTAAACCAGGCTGATCCAGGTTAAACCCGTCTGGTCCAGTTTAAACCAGTCTGACCCAGTTTGATCCAGACTGAAACTGGTTCAAACTGGATCAGTTACAGATTAAATACATCAGCAGAAATCACTCTGACAGTTTGATCAGCTGACTGACAGACAGGTGTGCCTGTTTACCTTGACAGTTTGAGCTGAAGCTCCTCCCTCTTCTGACTTGTCACAGGTGATGTCATACACCTGTCCTAATAAAAGAGGAAGGACAGACGCTCCGTTGTTGCCTGTCAAAATAAAACCAAACACACACATCTGTCAGAAATAAATCACAAACTGAACCTGTGAGACTGAAGATAGTACACCTGCAGGAAACGCATCACATGATAAACTCTCAGCAGGTCAGAGCTCAGCTTCATCAGGACTAAATTATTTCCAAACTTCTGACTGATAAACATTCAGTTTGAACAATTTAGTTCTTAACAATTCTTCATATCAGAAAGGCTCAAAAGCACTTTTGCTCAAAGTGTCAACAGGATGATTCACTACAAACATTTTAGTCGCAGTCAAACTTTAATTAACAATACTTGAGATTCAGAGACGCTCATTTCAATGAAACTTTATAAAAACACATTTCTGTAAATCTCACGTCACATGTTTCAGATCAGTTTCATCTTTGTGTCCAGGACAGAGACAGGTCCAGGATAGGCTAAGCCTAACTTAGCACCAAGACTGGAAGCAGGGGGAAGCTGTTAGCATAGCCTAGCAGAAAGACTGTAATTAGTGGGAAACTGTTCTGTTAGCTTAGCTCCATCAAAAGAGAAAAAATTACATTCCAGCAACTTCAACACATTCATTAGCATTTCATTTTATGCTAACCAACAAATCAGTAACCACTAGTGCCTGTGTAGTGATAGCTCAGGCTCACAGTTTCAAGGACAATTCTGTTATTTTTTTAACCTGGGTCTCATTTTTTACAATAGGAAACTTCAGGTTATTGAGCCTCATACACACAAACCAATCAGCCTTCAGAGGCCAACAGGCAGCTTGTTTAGCCGGCAGGTTGAGCTGTGCAGTTAGCAACAATAGATAATCCAGGAGGCTAATCTGTGTGTTTAGTTTCGGTCTGAGTCAGAGACGAGTATTTGAAATTGTTTATGTAAAATTTAGGCTCGTGCTGCTTGTCCCTATTTACATTTTTTTGCCAGTCATGTTTCCTGAATCTCTTCAACGCAGGTGCAAACTTAGCATGAAGAATGGACTTAATTATGAGAATAACACCCAGGTGGAAAAGTAACAGAATTTCCCCTTTAAGTTCAGTTAAAAGTAAAGATTTAGATTCTGGCTTCAAGCTAAATTAGATGGCTGCACTCTCAGCAGTGTTAGCTTGTGATGTGACATTTAGATACACTGTTTGATACATGTTAGCACTAGCAGTAGCTGGCAGCTAGCCTAGCTCCATTAAAAAAGAAGAAAATCCTCCTTTCAACAACTCCAGTGTCATCTCCATGTTGTAGTTGTTTATTGAACAGGTGTATGAACTGAAATGTGAAGAGGAGACATTGTGGTTTTAGCAGCAGTTAGCGTTGGAGCTATTTGTTGACCAACAGCTGCTGGGAGCAGAGACTGCTCCAGTGTTGTTAAGACTTGGTCACACCAGCATTCAAAACACTGAAATTTCACAGCAAATTAAATAAATTCTGATGGAATCACTACAATCAGTAGATTCATTTGCGGGGGACGTAAATCTGCACTTTAACACGTGCATTCACCGTATTGACCAATAACAAACCGTCCTGACAGAGCTGGGCTCTGAGTGGACGGAGAGCCGGAGAGTCCAACATGGAGGAAGCTATTGTAGCTTATTAGCTGTGTTGCTAACATCCAGTTTTATTGCAGCTCCTCTCTTCCTCTGAATATAAACTGCTCCACAACAGAGACCATTTACACACAGTCAGGATACAGGAGGACATCATGCTAATACAGCTTTTAATAAACTATTTTACTGTTAACCACTGAACTAAGCTAACTAGCTAACTGACTGTTAGCAAACTTGTTAGCTCAGAGAGCTTTATTTTCCCTCTTCAGAAACTGTTTTTCGAATGAAATGATTAACTAAATGTCAGGAGGAGTAAACACAACAGTAGAGAGGAAAGATAAAGAAGCTCAAAGATATTGTAACTGATTAGTGTTAGCATGTTAGCTGTTAGCTCTCCAGCTACAGTACTTCACCAACTAGCCCTGTGAGTCGTCATTACATCACAGAGACTCTAGAAACATATTTCACATTACTTTCACTGTGATACTTCATGGTGTGACTGGGCCTTTAAGCTTCTTTATGCGTCTTTGTGCTAAGCTAGGCTAACCCCATCCTTGACCTTTCTCTGTACTGGACACTTCAGCGCCCCCTTATGTTGAACCAGATGAAGCGCTTCAGGGTTCATATTACAGTACAGGCTCATACAGACGCATCTTTACAGTATTTACAGTCTCAGCAGGTTTTGGTTCAAATTGTCCACACGACTTCTTTGGAATTTCATAAACAAGACAACTACTTTCATTTAACTTCATCTCAACACAAATTAGATCAAAATATCACCTCAGTGTTGTGAAAACTGTGATGTTGGTTAAAGTACAGAAACATTGTCAGGACAGACGTTCAAACGTCCCTCTGAACTGTAAAATAAAGACTCTGATTCATTCAGAGAAACTCAGGATCATTTGCACAGAAATACCAACTATTATATTGACTAGTGTAGATAATTACAGTACATACAGCACAGTAGGTAGTTTCACACTTCAATCAGAACAAAAGCTTATAAATGGATTCAAATAAATATGTTAGCTTCATCAATGAAAAGACGACCTTCAGATCTCAGTTTCATCAGTAAAACCTCAGGTCCAGCAGAAGGTTCATGTTTTCATCCGTCACCATGAGAAAAATGGACACGACCTCAGTGCAAATTGTGCATCTGTAAACATCTAACAAGTCAGAGGACTTCTGTTTCTAATTTCATCAGTTTTTAACTGAAGCGAGTAAATGATTGAGGGTTCAGAGGAAGCATCAGGAATGTGTTGTAAACAGATTTTTAACCCAGAAATCTTCCTGTGGTTCAGCAGAGAGCAAACAGGAGAGCTGCACCCACAAAAACCTTAATCTGCTCAAATCAGTTCAATCACAGACCTCTCTTATTGATCTGAAAACTTTTAGTTTAGTGACCAGAAGGTGTTGAATTCTACTATTTACAACTATTACCTGGAACAGAAAATAAATGAATGCTGTGTTTATTATGCTGCATCACAAAAAGAAAAATAAAGCCATATGTCTTCGAGCTGCATAACTTTGTAGAGAGACAGTTCAGCAGAGAGACAGTTTGTGTTTAATTGTTTTTTATTTTTTCATTTTGGTGTCTTTACTGTAACTGCATAAGAGTCGCAGTTTGTCAGATATCATTTGTGTTTTGTTTGTCAGAGGAAATCTAGAAGTGCTGAGTCAGGGTCGATTTGCAAATGAACTCAACTCAGGCGCTTTACAAAATGTGTGATTTGAGAAGTGATTTAAACACTGACTCAGCTGGGTGGATTATTCTCAGGCAGATTGTTACAAAGTCTCAGGACCTGAACAGAAAAGTCTCGGTGGTCTTTAGTCTTGACTCTGGGTTAGCTAAGAGGACACTGCTGGAGGACTTGATGGTTTGTAAGGACTGAAGAGTTCAGTGATTTGGTTAGATTAGATTAGTATCGAGCGGGGTATTTTCGAGTCAAACTGGATCGGCAGGCAAGACATAACGTTGGGAGAAATTTGATTTAAACGTTGAAAAGTGGGCGTGTCATAACAAACATGGAGAATTACAGTGATTCAGAGTCGGATGTTAGCCTCCATTCAGTCGTAGAGGACTACTCGCCTCCTTCAACACCTTCATTGCCCCCGTTACTGCAGCAGGCAGACGGTCCCCTCGAACTGCAGGAGGTGTAGGAAGACGAGGGAGAGGATGAATATTCCATCCTTGGAGCTCTGTGGCACTAAGAGTTGAAGATTGATTGATGGGTGGACGTCTTGATATTGGTTGGTTCACACTTATGTAAGCACACGTCATATTTTGTTTTACAGAAAGAAAACATGATTGGATTTTGATATAAGAATACAAAGAAATGGAATTTTGGCATATATTGTTACATATGCACAATATGACCGGGGATGGGATCTAAAAGGGTTAAAAAGGCATTTTTAATTTCATCTCGACTTTAAATGCTTTAAAAGGCAACATTTTAAAACACATTCTTAAACAGCCAAAAGAAGATGGAAGTTGGTTCTAGTTAAAAGTTCTGTAGCTGAGTTTTGATGGTGAAATGTCTTCGAGAATCTACAGGAGGTCCAGTTACCTTTGAGCATCACTTCTAGATTCCTCTTTTTGTTTACTTTGACATTTATATTAGCTTAAACCATTAAACTAACATCAACCTCAGAACCAGAGGTTATAGTTTAAAACTGTGAGAGACAGCTCATATTTAAAAATGGTTTTATAAAGTTAATACAAGTTAAATAAACTCTAATTGAACCTTTTTCTCAGTTTAATAAAATCCTTGTTGGTGCAGCCCTCTATAAAGACCAGAATATGGTTTTAAATGTGTCACAGAGTTTATCAGTGAGGTGATGATCTGATGGAGAAGCTTCACAGTAAATCACCACCCTAAAAGTTTCTGCAGCTACCCATCATGCCTCGCTCCAACGCCTCCTGTCATCAATCCCCATTGGACTCAATGACCTTCTCAGCCAGGACCTCCTGGAAGGTGGAGAGCTGCTTCATCTGCTCTGTCTGCATCGAGTGTCGCCTCATCAGCTTCTTCTTCATCTTGAAGTCGGGGCCCCGTTTGGGTGAGGCAGGGGCCACAGGGACCAGGATCTTGTGCGTGGAGTGGATGGGGGAGGTGGGCTTGCCATTGGCCCGGATGTCGGGGATGGGTCTCTGGGGGTTGATGTTGAGCGGAGGCAGGAAGCCAGGCCTGGTGTGGGAGATGTGGTCCAGCAGGAGGGTCCCGGAGCCCCGGCGCTCCAGGAGCCCCGGGGGACGTCTGCGCATGGTGATGGGGGACACCGAGTTGGGAATGTTCTCCAGAGACTCCCTGGAGGAACTGGTGACCAGGGAGAGGGGGGAGGCGTTATACCTCCTCCGCTCCACAGACACCCGACCAGAGTCCGGAGATCCGGGGATAGACTCTGGGCTGAGGTGGGTGTCCGACTCATAGTGCTCCATCCGAGTCAGTTTGGGATGAGCCAGGGCCCGGGCCGCGACCGCGACCGCCCCAGGTCCCCCAGCGTTCTCCTGGGACTCTGGGGCCGTGTTCCTGCGGTACAGGATCTGGTGCTGCTGGACTTTGTCAGCCCAGGAGGAACCGGAGAGGGCTGTGCAGTCCTCGGAGCAGGACCGGTCGATAAGTTTGGGGGAACAGGGGTCGTGGGTCTCGATGCTGTGTCGCCGTGACAACAGAGGTCTCACTGGTTCTGTGATGGACAGGCCGTTAATCTCAGCAATCGTCCTGCTCAGGTTGCAGCCACCCTCCTCCTCCAGACCTCCATCAACCCTCTCCTGAGGAACCCCACTCAGCACAGAGGGTGCCACCAGGCCCCAGGGCTCAGAGTTCAGCCTCTTCAGCAGCTTGCGTGGCGGCAGTCTCTTTTCTCCTGGAGGTCGAGCTGAAGGTAAAGGTAAAGCCGAGGTGAGTGCGAAGCTGAAGATGCCCTCCTCGTCTTTGCTCTTGTCTGCTGCCGGCGAGGAGGTGCCGATCTCCACCTCAGAGGGAGACATGCAGGCTGGAGATAGTTTGTCCACAATGCCCGGCGAGGGGGGGGAGTTGAGGTACTGCTTGGTCTTCTTGGTGCCTGATGGAGATGTGTCAGTGGTGATGATGATCACTTCCTTGCCTTTGGCCTTGCAGGCATCCAGCAGCACCTGCAGAGTGTCACGGTCTCCTTTGTTGATGGCATGGACAAGGGCAGAGGAGCCCGAGTAGTCTTTGAGGCTGGGATCAGCTCCGTTCTCCAGCAGGAGTGAGACCACCTCCTTCCCCGCCTGCTCTGCGCAGGCGTGCATCAGCGCCGTCCTCCCGCTCTTGTCGGGTATGTTCGGATCGGCACCTTTCTCCAGCAGGTACCTCACCATCCTCTGCCGGGTCTGCGGGTCGTCATAGCTCGCTAAGCAGGCTGCCGAGATGGGAGTCTCTCCACGCTCGTTGCCCTCGTTGATGTAAGCTCCGCCCTCCAGCAGCAGGCGGGTCAGCCTCAGCTTCCCCTGGAAGACAGCTTTGAGGAGGGCGTTCCCCTCAGTCTGCAGGGGTCCTCCATCTCCCATGATCCCTCACCTCACCTCAGACCTCCTGTCCACTGGAAGCTAGCTTAACACTGACTGCCCATCCTCCACGAGAAGTCACATGACCTGCAGGAGAAACACACATGAGGTAAGTTCACCGCAGACTGAGGATGTAACAAGTAAACATTAGATTAGATTCTACTGTATTGTCACTGCACAGAGTACAAGTACTGAGACAGAAATTAATTGTGAACATGAAGACCAAACTGACCAAAAGTGTGATTTTCTCCTGTGGTTTGTTTGTCTGAACCTGCAGGTGTACAGAGTGACATCACTGATGACTCAGTGAACAAACAGGTGCTGTATGTGCAGAACAAACCTGAGCCCTCTGAGTGTACATTCAGAGTGAATATAGTGATGATGATGATGAAGGCAGCTGAAGAGAACAACATTTGTTATGTTGTAATTATGTTGCAGAAGAAGAACTCACCAACTTCAGCAGCAGATCAACAATAATCCAAATACTGTAGTACTAATGTACTGTGTACTGAACACACACACCCTGCTGAACGATGGCAGACAGACTCAGTGTTTGTATTTCAGTGTGAGAGCGAACATATGGACACACACACAGTACAGGTGGACTTTGCACCTGTCGGCTGCTTTTATAGTTTTCAGTTACAGACTCAACAGAAACATGAACAAACTAACAGATACTTAAACTAGAAGACGATCCAATCTAATAACTGATCTGTAAAGTATTAGTTACTGATTAATTAACCATTATTAAAGCCATTAGTTACAGCATTGAAACTATGAACAGGAAGTGGTTTCGCTCAGCTTGACCTCTGACCTCCTGAAACAAGCTGCACGGCATCTGTTTAACGACTAAACTGACTTTCTAATAAACTATTAATGAAGACTTTTACAGCAGTCCATCAGGTGTAACGAACAGCAGCTGTGTTGCTGAAGACAGCTGCAAACACCTGCAGACACCTGCATACACCTGCAAACACATGCAGACACCTGTAGACACTGGTAGACATGAATATTTATATCAGGAGTGGGGCATTGATTGATGTAAAGCTCATGTTTTATTTGCTCTGGCAGGTGCGTCTGGTCCCCCTCCCATTCAGGACCCGGGTTGGGCCAATCACAACCGTTCATCTAATATGGGGCGGGTTTGATATGATGACTGTACAGAGGAGCACCGTAAACAACCAAGATGGCTGCCGCTAATGTGGAATGTTCTGAATCCGCTATCGCGTCAGTATTAAACAAACTGGACAGTATAAGAACAAACCGCTGCACTTAAAGCTGTTGTTGATCAGAAAGATGTGTTCATCAAATACATCACGTTTCTTTGCTCTAATTGGTTGGAGGTCTGTCCAGTTGTGTCTAGAGGCATTTTGGTCTGCGCCCGTTGATAACGATGCTTGGAAATCTAAAATGAACTGAGAGGTTCCAGACTAATTCACACTTGCAAATTGGTCAGGCTAAGTGACTATCTAACTTGCCCCGGGTTTAGCCTCTCAGGCAACATGCAGTCTGCCCCCTCTTCTTGTTGGAGGTTATTGGGGCTGAATGCAGCGTGTGAGGAAGCCTGAAGACACTTAAAAAAGTCCTGCGACTCCTCTGCAGGTTTGATTAAAAACATAACTGAATCTGTTTATATGAATTCTCTGCGAGCTGATCATCAGTCAGAGACCATTCAGTAACAGACAGAAATAAAACTATTTATTCAGTCTAAAGGTTCATCGTTAATATTGGAAATAGTACTTTGACTTTTTGTTAAATATCTTTTAAATATCAGAACACTTCAGGAAACTATAGGTGATTAATGCTTTATACTAACATTATTATGGGAAGAATGATAAACAATTGAATCATAATTTAGTATTTATCTAGATAATATAAATGTATATGAATTAGGAAAATAATGTTAGACTTCACTGTTAATTATTGATTATGTAACTGTTTATTATTGAGGTTGTAGTTTGCAGTGACAGTGAACTGGACTTACAAACATGAGGTGGTCAGAATATTAGGAACCCCTCTGAATAAACTGCAGTCCACCTCAGCTCCATCACTGAGCTACATGTGGCAGATCTGCTGTCCTGCAGGTGTAGCTAATGAACTGTGAATGTCACCATTCTGCCTAACAAGTACTTTTACTGTTGATAACTTTGTACTGAAGTCACATTTTGAATGCAGGACTTTTATTTTGTAATGGATCATTTTCACACTGTAGTATTACTGGTTTTACTGAAGTACCGAATACTTGTTCCACCTCTAAATATCTATAAAACATCAGGAAGTGACAGTTTAACTCTGCAGCAGGTCATGTGCCTCTGCTGTCACCTGTCACACAGGTGGAAGAGCTGCTGCTCAGTAACATGGTGATGATGATGATGAAGCTGCCTGAGTGTGGAGGAATGCAGCTCACAGACCCGGATATTTACCGGATTTCTACGTCAGTCCGCCGCTCTGACGCAGTGATTTCTATATTTACACACCGGTTGCGAAGTTAACGGCAGCAGCGCGCGCTCGCACACACACGCACACACACACACACACGATCAGATACATGGTGTGTTTTTGCTGCATCATCATCATCAAACCGTCACATATGGTGACTTCACAGCGTTTTATCTCGTTGTTAAAATCACCGTAAACCGATACACACACACACACACACACACACACACCAGGAGGATCAAAGTCCGCTCCGTTATCAGCTGAAGATGATGAAGATGATGGTGGGATGATGGAGGAATGAATGAAGGAAACAGGAAAACATGCGGAGCTTTTTTCTTTTCTTACCGCCGAGCTGAAAAAGCAGCATCATCATCTTCATCATCTCACAGACAGCCGATGGTTACTGTCCGTTACTGTCCGTTACCGACGGTTACAGACGGTTGCCGACTGTTTACTGACTGACTGACTGAAGGAGCCGCTGCACCGACACTCCTCCTGCTCCTCCCTCTCGTACTCTTCCTCCTCAGTCTGAGCTGTCAGAGCCACTCAGAGCAGATTCACGGCCGACGGAGGAGCGCCCAGCCAGAGTGAAACACAGTGAAAATATAATTTTACCTTTTTAAATAATCTGGAGAAAATAATTTGAACAGTTCAGTTGTGTTAAATCTGCAGGAAATGATGTCACCTCAGCTGCTCTAAATATCTAAACATCAGATTTCTTCACTTTAAATGTAAGAAATGTTCTGTATGTAAAACAGTGACCCAGTGTCCAGAGAGAGAGGCTGCAGCTGATCTGAACATCCACAGCTGCATTTACAGAATTTACTCTGGTTTTACTTTTCTCCTGTTCTTTTATACCTGTGCAGAGAAAGTCACTGACGACACGGCGTTAATACCGACATCTACAAACACGTCGCTGCGTTAATACTGACATCTACAAACACGACGCTGCGTTAATACCAACATCTACAAAGAAGACGCGGTGTTAATACCAACATCTACAAACATGACATGGTGTTAATAATGACATCTACAAACACGACACGACGCAGTATTAATAACGACACCTACAGGACCTGAAACACGACACAGCGTTAATAACGACATCTAGAGGACCTGAAACATGACGCAGCGTTAATAATGACATCTACAAACACGACGTGGCGTTAAAACATCTACAAACACAACGCGGCGTTAATACCGACATCTACAAACACGACACGGCTTTAATACAGACATCTAGAGGACCTGATACACGTCACGGCGTTAATAACGACATCTAGAGGACCTGAAACATGACGCGGTGTTAATAATGACATCTAGAGGACCTGAAACATGACGCGGTGTTAATAATGACATCTACAAACACGACGCGGTGTTAATACCGACATCTACAAACACGACGTGGCGTTAAAACATCTACAAACACAACGCGGCGTTAATACCGACATCTAGAGGACCTGATACACGTCACGGCGTTAATAACGACATCTAGAGGACCTGAAACATGACGCGGTGTTAATAATGACATCTACAAACACGACGCGGTGTTAATACCGACATCTACAAACACGACACGGCGTTAATACCGACATCTAGAGGACCTGAAACATGACACGGCGTTAATAACGACATCTACAAACACAACGCGGCGCTAATACCGACATCTACAAACACGACGCGGCGTTAATATCGACATCTACAAACACGACGCAGTGTTAATAACGATATCTACAAAGAAGACGCAGCGTTAATAATATCTATGTCCCTCCTTCCTCGTTGACAGCTTTGCTGGGCCTTCTGCTTCTTGTCCTGGCTTTCCGCTGTAGACACCGTTGTGTCCGACAAGTCCTCATTGCAGGAGAGTTGTTGAGGCATTGCATCCGGTGCCCTCTTTAGGGGGGTGGCATGGATCTACTGCGGTTGGGTCTCAGTCAGTACTGCAGTCCTGGTTACTGCGATGACCTTGGTTGGTAGACTGTAGGCTGCGTCTCCAGCTTTTTGGGATTCAGGGATTAGACCAGAACCGTCTGTCCAGTTTGGAAGTTGTGTGCAGGATTTTCACTAGAGAGAGGAAGAGACAAAGACATATCACCACAGATGCCCTTCAATTTCTCAACCAGGGCAACTGCATAGTCACCTAAAGCTTACGTACGCTCGCCTGTTCATCGCTGTGTTGACAGCTGTTCTGGCAGAAAACCCTGCACTGGAGCGCAGCATGGAGCATGGAAAAGCTTCCAGCCATTTGGTGAACTGATCCAGTATATTAATAAGTATTTCAACTGCCCTCTTAGAGGCATATGTGTGACATCAATTTGCAGGTGTTGAAATGAACCATCAGGTGGTGGTAGAGAGTCATGTGACACTGGCTGTCTTGTTACATTTACTCTAGCACAGGTCAGACACGATGACAAGATAAGCTTAACTGTTTTATAAGCCCCGTTACCCCTCTTTATACACCCCGTTACCCATCTTTATACACCCCATTACCCCTCTTTGTATGCCCCATTACCCCTCTTTATTAGCCCCGTTACCCCTCTTTATAGGCCCCGTTACCCCTCTTTATAAGCCCTGTTACCCCAAATTCCATTTAGAATGCCAATATTCAATATCTGTCTTTTGTGCTTGAGACTGCAGTGTTTACAAATCAATAGTATGTTCTAAATAAGCTGCCTGAAACATGAGCGTTGACACGTGTTACTCAGCCAGAAAAGGAGGATGAGAGTACTGGCAGTTACTGGCAGAGAGTACTCATTTTTCAGCATCCTGCACCGTCATTGAACAAGCAGCCACAGCTCTTAAGCAAGCAGGCGTGCCCTGAAGCACAAGAGGAAGTGTCTTAGACAGATATGCAGCAGGCCTGTACCCTCCTCCATGTTAATGTGCTGATACAGCAGCAGTGGTGCATCCATCCTCTGAGACATGTAGATGAAAAGGTTGTAATCAGGCGAGCCAAGTGCTGGAACACCACACAAGGCAGCTCTCAGCGCTGTAAAGAAGTGCATCCTGTCTGGGGACCAAACAACAGACAGGAGCAGTCAGGAATCCATTGCCTACAATAGTTAATGAGGAAACTCATCATGGCCTTCGGAGTTTCAGGTGGAGGCACTTCCTGTATCAGGGACACTCTATCAACATGCTGTCATTTAGACAGAATGAATCCCAAACACTGCACTTCCTGTTTACACCACTGCAGTTTCGACGATGAAGCTTTGTGTCCACATTTAGCCAGATGTTGCAGCAGCATCAGTGAGGCTTCCTTGCACAGTTCTTGTGTTTCAGCAGTGAGTAACAACAACCTGGAGGTGGTGCAAAGCCAGCCAATCTTGCTCAAACAGCAGAAAAAGCTGCAGGGGAGTCAGTTAGTCCTTGTGGGAGTCTTGTGAATGTGTACTGCGTCCCTTTAAAGGTGAAAGCAAAGCGTGTCTGGATGAACAGGAATGCTGAAAAATGCAGATCTACAACAGTAAAAAAAATGCATCCTTAGCTGGAATAGCAGTAAGGATAGATGGAACACCGGGAACTAAATAACTGATTGCTGCCTGAGTAACTCTCCACTCTGTTTGCAGTGTGAAACGTGTCATGTCTTGTTTGGATTTGTTAATTTTGAGCAGGAATTCTGTCAAGTCTTTCCAGAACTGTTAGATCTTCGCTCCAAATGTATCTGTCGCTTTTGCAGCATGATCATTTTCAGGGTCCAAGATATCAACACCAGTAACCAACTCTGTCTCAGGCAGTTCAGGGAGCATTTTGAGAATAATGAACCTGTAGTCTTTGCCATTGTACTGGTGGTACAGAGTGGTTTGTTTAAGATATGACACAGAGGCTGCAGGCTTTTCACCAGGATTTGGTGCCTTATCACAAATTGTCAACAAAATAAGCACGGCATCTTGGTCACAACATTATCTCCTACAGTCATGAAGGGACATGCAGTATTTGTGTTTCTGTCATCTGATTCCTCATCCTCCCCCTCTTTCTGTGCCTGCCTTAGTTCCTCTAATGCCTTCTTTAAAGCTTTATCATCCTCATCAGCTTTCTTTCTATTCTCTTCCAATTCTCTGAACCTCCGTTCTGTTTCCACCTTTTCTTCTGTCAGGGAAATTACACACACTACACATATGTTTGAAAACCATATTGCACATCTTTGAATACTTTTACTGCACATGTAGTCATGTTAATTTCCTTTATGTTTGATCATGCTGAATATCGTACAGTGTAACCTTAACAGAAAGTATAACAATTGGCCATTTGAAGTGACTTGAAGTGAGTGATCACATACAGAGACTTCTCACAGGGACGTTACAGCATCAGCCCTTCTTTCCTGAGAACAGAGGGCTTGTACATTGTGAACTATCATGAGAACCAAGGCTGATGAAATGTAAGAGGTAACAAAAGGTCACAGCACCACAGATGGGAGGGCCAAGCCAAGGTATAAAGGGAGTCAACAGCCTCTCATCTGTGTGCATATTACAAACTAACCTTTGTCTTGTGTACCATGCTCTGAGCATTAAGTGTGACAATACTGTAAGAGATTCTTGTCTCATTCCTCGTTGTCAGAGTTATTACAAAATTGCCACAACACGTCCTTTTTCTTTCTTTCCCTGTCACTCAGTCTGGTATCATAGCCATGTGTAGGTTTGGAGGAACATATCTAATTCCTTTTGTAAATGTGGATACACTTTTTCTACAGCAGTACACAGCAGTTTGTCATCCTCTTGTGCCTTTTTGTCTGTCTTTCCTTTATTTGTCTGTTCCTGTTTTGTTTTACCAGAATCAGCAGAAGGAGGGTGACTCTCGTGCCACATTGGTTTGCATTTTTCCCTTGCACTAGCTGCTTCTTTCATATATTTATAGTCCTAGTCTGGATCCCCCAGTTCTGCATCTACCATCCCAGTCATCTGTTTCATTTGGAAATTGTCAAATGCGCCTTTGTGCTGGTAAGGATTATCTACCTGTGGATATTGAGTATCTTTATAGTCCCAGATAACAGCCTGACAAGATCATTGTTGTGATTTTCATTATTTCATCAGATACTGACCCTCGAGAGTTGATGTCTGGAAACAGTGATGAGTGCTCGGAGAACAGAGTGACAAGAAGCAAAGTTTAATGAATCGCACAGAATATTTATAATCAGAAGCACACAGTTTACACAAGGACAGGAGAACAGATAAGAAAGAAGCTCCTGGAAACAGAGAGACAGTTATAATATGTCAAGATTACAAAAAGATGGGATGAGCAGGGACAGAAAACAGATTGTACAAATATAGATAAAATTTTTCCCAACAACCACCCTACAGGCAGCTGAAAGAAAAAGATCTACTCTGTAGATCTGAGGATCTCCTTGCCTACCAATCTCTTCTCTTTCTCTGCCTCCTTAGCTACAACTAAAAGCTCTTTCTTTCAATCTTCCTTTTCCAACCCCAAAAAACTATTTCCTATCTTATCTACCGTCCTTGATCCCCCCACTTCCCCACCTCTCTCCTCCCGAGTGACTTTGTTAACTACTTAAAAGGTTAGTTGACATACGCTCCTCATTTCCCCACCCACCTGCTGACCCCTTCTGTCCTATATCCACCTCTTCACCTCCTACTCTAACCTCCTTTTCACCACTCTCTCCCAACGAGGTAGTAACCCTGGTTACCTCCCACTGCCCAACCACCTGCCCTCTTGACCCTATCCCCCCTCAGCTTCAGACTATTGCTCCTGACCTCCTTCCTTTCCTCATCCATACCTCTTTGACAACTGGTCATTTTCCTAACACTCTAAAAGCAGCGAGAGTGAACCCTCTTTTAAAGAAACCCACACTCAACCCTTCTGATTTACAGACCTGTCTCTCTTCTTCCATTTCTTTCTACTTGAGTGTGCTGTCTTCACTCATCTTCTTGCATACCTCCACCAGAACAACCTCCTCGACCCCCACCAGTCTGATTTCAAGGAAGGCCCCTCAGCTGAGACTGCCCTCCTTGCCGTCACTGCTAGAACAGCCTCTCTTGCCTCTGTCATCATCCTGCTGGACCTTTCGGCAGTATTTGACACGGTGAAACATTAGATCCTCTTCTCAACCTCCAAGAACTGGGAGTCTCAGGCTCTGCACTCTCCCTGTTGACATCCTGCTTCAAGGACTGCACTTACAGGGTAACATGGAGAGAATCTGTGTCTGAACCCTGTAGCCTCACTACTGGGGTCCCTCAGGGTTCTGTTCTGGATCCCCTCCTCTTTTCGAACCCGCTCCTGCAGATTCATCTTCCACAACATCAGGAGGATTTGTCTGTTCCTAGACTACTGCAGCTTGCTCCTGGCTGGTTTGCCTGCATGTGCCATCCAACCTCTGCAACTGATCCAGAATGCAGCAGCTTAGCTGGTCTTCAACCTACCCAAGTTCTCCCATTCTACACTGCTCCTCCGCACCCTGCACTGGCTACCGCTGGCTGCTCCAATCCCATTCAAGACTCTGGTACTTCACTGTGAATGGCTCAGGCCCATCCTACATCCAGGACCTGGTCAAACCCCTCCACCCCAACCAGTCCACTATGCTGTGCTACTGCCAACGGGCTTGCTACTCCCTCACTACAACAATCATGACTGTCTGCTGTCCTGGCTCCACAATGGTGGAACGAGCTCCCCATCGACATCAGGATGGATCATTCAGATTAAAAATGATTCATGAAGAATAAACATCATTAAGAAATGACAGAACTAAAACATCATTTATTTTGTTTGGTTTGATGATATTTAAATGTCACAGTTCACGTGTGAAAACATGAATTTCACATGTTAATAAATTTACATACAGATACGTTTATCTGCATGTGAAATAATCAACGTTAAGTTACATATAAAACAGGTGTTTACACTCTGATAAACGTGACAGATTCACATTTTTTATTATCACTGCGGTCAGCTTGATGGCACACATGTATTACTATTATTAAATGTAATAATACAATTATTAATATTAGTTGAAGTGTTGATGACAGAAATAAAATACAGCAGGACACACACACACACACACACACTGTTGCTATTATGGAAACACAGTTTCTATGGTAACTGATGTGCTGGATTCCTGCAGAAGCGTTCCCACGGCGATGCACAGCTCTGTACCTCACTGACACACACACACACACACACACACACACTCTCTCACTCTGTTCACACTCTTTTGCTGATGTAGCAGAAAGTGCTACGTCCTGCAGCAGCACAGAATACTGTAGTACTAGTACTAACAGAAATAGTATTAGCACAATAGTAGTACAGTGATAGAAGTAATACTAATATAAGTATAGTAGCAATGTGAGGTGTGAAGCTACAGCCAGCAGCTGCTTAGCTTATCTTAGCACAAAGACTGGAAACAGGGGGAAACAGCTAACCTGGCTCTGTCCAACGGTAACAAAATCCACCTGCTGTACTTTGTGGTTAGTGCTAATTAACTAACGTTAGAACACACTAAACTAAGATGAACACAAGAGTACGGTCTACACATGAAAGGTACCCTGAGATAACTTCTGTTATGATTTGGCGCTATATAAATAAAATTGAATTAAATTGAATGACTCAGTGTGACTGAGCCTTTAGTCTGTTTTTCTCTCTTTTACTTGTACTAAAGGAAAACGCATAATTTTACCTCGGCACCTGAGAAAAAGTTTATGCACTCGCTACCCAATCGGGGGGTAGCACCCTCACCCTATAAAGCTCCAGTGCATGCATTGCTCGTCTCCCTTGAAACTCTGCAACAACACCAAGGACTAGCTGGGCTTGTGGTTAGAGGGCTCTGCACATACTCATAGAACTAGAGTTACATCCTGGTAACTACTACTTCTACGTCATACGTGCTCTGTCCTCTAACGAGCTTCGCTATTGGTTAAAACCTAAGGTGAATGTGCGCTCCACATAACAGCAGAGTGTGCACACATGACACAAAGTGTGAGGGGGCTCCTCCTCCCTGTCAGCATGGGGGAGGGGGGGCTCTCAGGCGAATAACCATTGACCTGAACAAGGAGGTGATGACCTTAGGCCAGAAGAACAGATTCGAACGCATGTATGTCTGTCATCACAGACAGGGTGCACAGGTCCCCTGCCTTCTTGGCCAACGCCAGGGCTAAGAGGAATGCCGTCTTAAGTGACAGAACCCCAAGTCTGCCAGATCCAGAGGCTCAAAAGGCAGACCCGTATGTCCGTCCAGCACCATTTAGAGGTCCCAGATTGAGGAACAAAGCATCGAGTAGGCCTGCGGGGCTCCTGGCTGTGAAGCAGTCCAGACCGTCGTGGTCTGCTGTAATCGCTGCTGCAAACACCCCCAAAGTGGAAGCAGCACGACCACTATCGAATAGGCCCTGCAGGAAATCTAGGACACCTTGTAGAGTGCATGAACGCATATTGAGGTCCCTAGCCTCAAACCAGTCTGTAAACATCCACCAACGTGCCATGTAGGCCCTAAAGGTGGACGGGGCACATGCACTCTGTATAGTAGAGACAACTGCATCTGGGATGCCCAAGCTGCTCAGTCTCACCCTCTCAACCTCCAGACCATGAGGCATCGTCCCATGATTAAACATGAGAGGATGGCGCCCCCTGTGTGACGCAGAACTGTGGGCAGATCTGGTACTGGCCACAGCCCCGCTGCCTCTAGTCAAACCAGGTCTGGGAACCACCTGGCACCCAGACTGTCTGGTGCCATGACTACCACAGATAGATGCTTCATCCGGACCCTGTGGAGCAGCTGCATCATCGGTCGCAAGGGCAGGGAGGCATACAGCAGGCTGGGGGGCAAAATCGGGTGGGCTGATGCATCAACCCCCAACAGGGGGGCGTCGGATGATTTCAGGGAGAACCAAAGATGACATTGGGCGTTCTCCCTGCTCACGAACAGGTTGGCCACCAGTTGTCTGAACTGTTGTCAGATCTGTTCAGCTATGTGCGGGGAGAGGCTCCACTCCTCCTCAAGTGGACCCCCTCTGGACATCCTGTCTGCCCCCGTGTTGAGGGACTCTGTAACATGGCGGGCCTTCAGGGAACAGATATGGTGGTTTGCCCAGGTCAGGATGGATACTGCCATCCTGTGCAGTGCCGAGGACCTGACACCCCCCTGTCTGTTGAGGTAGGCCACCACAGTGGTGTTGTCTGATCTCACCATGATGTGCTTCCTGCTCAGCTGCAGGGTGAAGTGGTGCAGCACCTTCTGCACAGGTTGATGTAGCAGGGGGAGCTGGGCCACGTTCCTGAACTGAATGTGCAGAAGCCCTAGAAGCACCACCAGGTGAATCCTTTTTACAAACGTACCTTTATAAAGAAGCTTTTATTCAATCACCTTTTAAGTGCTTTTGTGTATTTTTAATTTCCTTGTTTCATGAGTTCTTATTTTGTGAATTTCTTGGTGTTTGTGATGTGTTTATTGTAACTTTGTTAAGAAAGCTGCTGTATTAATAAAGATTATAGTTTGTTCTCAGTTCTTCTGTCTGTGTTTCTTCTTCTCTGTTTGTTCAGGATGTTGACTCAGCTCACTGAGTCCCAACTCGTGAGACATGAAGTCTGACAGCAGCTGACACACAAACCTCCTGACTCAGAGATCCACCTGATCCACACTGAGCAGGACTGAAGACCTGCACACACCTGGACTGACAGGTAAACTCTCTGTCTGAATGTGAGTGGAACGTTTCATGTCATCAACACTGTCTAAGTAGTGATAAGTTTTTATTTTTACCTGAGGGTTTGTATAAACGTGAAATCTACCTTGCTGAAGATTTTTGTTGAAGTGTAAGTAAATAAACTTTTACAGTTTATACAGTTTATACAATTTATTAGTTTATACAGTTAATAAGATTAAACAGTTTGTAAGTTTATACAGTTTATAAATGTATACAGTTTATTAATATATACAGTTTATATGTTTATACAGTGACATCAGTTCTATAGTCACAGATTTCCTAACCCTGTTTCCTCAGATAATAAAGATCAATAATCAGCAGGGTTATTACAGGAAGATTTACAGAAGAGGAATTATTTAACACGTTAATGTTTCCTGATATGAATAACTGAATTTCACCTTTTTAAGAAATTAATTAGTGAAACAATTATATTGTGAACAGAAACAGGTTTTATTAAATAATTAAGTGAACATCTTGTTCACGCTGACGGGCATCATTAGGCTGGAGGCAGCTCATCAGGAGGGAAACACCTGGACAGACACCTGACTAACATCAACACAGATGTGAAAACTGACGTGAGATCAGTCAAACAAAAATGTTAAAGTTGTTTTTATTAGTATTACTCTTTATTAAACAAGGACAATGCACAAAAAAACATTAGGCTCAAAATGAGAAGAGATGATTTATGCCAAATTTAGCTGTTAGCTAATTTCCATCTGCAGTCCCTGGGCAGGTACACACAGACACAGTCAGTGTTTAACACTAACACAGGTGATGATGTCACTAAAACAGGTGATGATGTCACTAACACAGGTGATCATCTCTCTGCAGATTAAACTCCAGACTGTGATCAGAACCATGAGGTGTGTTTGGGTTCTGTCTGTTGTGTTGGTTCTGCTGTTTGTCCAAATCTCTGCAGCCTGTACCACAGGTGATGATGTCACTACTGCAGGTCCACTCACACCTGTTGAAGCTGAAGTCTTGTTGTTTCTTTGCTGATGTTTTTTGCTCTCCTGAGACACGCTTCCTGTAGATGTCCTCAATAGCAGGAAGTGAGGCTCCAGCGATGCGCTGGGCGGTTTTCACCACTCTCTGCAGCGCCTTCCGGTCTGAGACAGAGCAGTTCCCATACCAAACTATAATGCAGTGGGTTAGGATGCTCTCGATGGTGCAACGGTGGAAGTTCACCAGGATGTCAGAAGAGAGGTGGTTTTTCTTTAGAGTCCTCAGAAAAAAGAGGCGCTGGTGAGCCTTCTTAACCAGGTAGGAGCAGTTAGTCAACCAGGTGAGGTCCTGCGAGATGTGGATCCCCAAGAATTTGAAGCTGGTCACACGCTCCACCGCCGCACTGTTGATATGGATGGGTGGGTGTGTGTCAGCATTCCTTCTGAAGTCCATGATGAGTTCCTTGGTCTTATTGGTGTTGAGCAGCAGGTAGTAAGTAGCTAATATATATATGTACAGTATATATATATTATATATATAATTTGGTATAAAGCACAACACCCTTTTGTTTGTGCCAAACCAGAAAAATTCAGAATCTGAATCCAGAATCTGAATCCACAGTCTGAATCTAGAGTGGGATGGTGGACTCTGCCACTAACAATAACAAAACACTTTTTATTTGCTTGCACATTAAAACACTAACGCAGCACGAGGCGACAGGAGTTCCTCCCAAAGTCCAAAGACCTGCAGGTGAGTCGGCAACTCCACCTGCCTGTAGGTGTGACTGCGAGCGTGAATGGTTGTCTGTCCCTGTGATTGGCTGGCCATCTGTCCAGGTGCCCAGTGTCAGCTGGATAAGGATAAGCGGAAATAGATAATGGACATTAAAAAATACAGCTATAATAAAATATATTATACATTCACACACACATACACACACACACATACACACAGACACACCTGTATTTACCTGCATGTCCTCACATGTACATGAATTTAAAGTTTTAAACAGAAGTGTGTGCAGGAGAGGCAGGAAGTGAAAGCTTCTCCTAAAACCTCAAGTCAGTTTTATTTCTACAGCCCAATATCACAGGTCACAATCTGCCTCAGCAGACCACCCCCTCTGTTCTCAGATCCCCGATCCAGATCAAGAAAAACTCCCCCAAAAACCCTTTAACAGGGAAAACTGTTAGAAAGCTCAGGAAGAGCAGCAGAGGAGGATCCCTGTCCAGGATGGACAGGAAGTAGATGCTGTGTGAACAGAAAAGATTCACAATAGAACATCATCATATATTCAGGGAAGAAGATGAATCCAGGATCTGAGCCAGACCACCTCCTCTCCACAGGAGCAACTCAGATCATGTAATTATGACATAATGAATTTAAATCCATCGAATGACGATCATAAATCGCGCCACACAGACACATTAGCTCCATATTTTTATATACTTTTATATACTTTTGTCATATTTTTTATATTTTTATATGATACTTTTATACTTTTATATCACACTTTTATACATTTATATACTTTTATATGATACTTTTATACTTTATATCATAAACAGTTTTTTAGGTTTTTGTTTAGTTCAGATTTGATGAATCATTTACTGCATATTCACTTTTCTGCACTTTGACCTGTTTTTATAGTATTTATAAAGTTATTTAATATGATTTAAAGAGACAGATCTTATATGTGATGTTGTATTTCACGTCATCAGGACTTTTATATTTATATTCTTACATGAATGTGATCAAGTACTTTAATCTTTAGTCTTTTAGATTCTTTCATTTTGAAAAATGTTTCTACAATGTGAAAATTCATAATGATATTTTTTGGCATAAATAAGAATGAAAAGCTGTAATGGATCAATACTGGTGCTGATATTGATCTTATTGAGGTATCAGATGATCACATGTGACTGTATAACTGCTGGCTCAGCTTTTACTGTATTTAAATAGTACATAAGTGAAAAGAAACTGAATAAATTCACTGAAACATTTATATGATTATTATCATATAAAATACATATATTATATATATATATAATTTATATATATATTCTGTCTGACCTGTTGTGATTGTGTTGTCAAAGCCACCTGCTGAACTTTGACCCTCGACTGCACAACCTGCAGAGGTCAAAGGTCACAGACACACAGAGTCAATGACCTGGACTGTATTTACAGGCTCTGATTCAGCCAATCAGAGCAGAGCACACTCTCACTGTCTGACTCTCTGCTCGTCGTCTTCTTCTTCTTCTTGTGTCTCTGCGGTTGGACGATGCACACCAAAGGAAACTCCTGGTAAGAATGATTTATTGATTGAGTTATTAGGTTTTCTTCTGGTCTCTCTGACTGATCAGATTCTGCGTCTGTCTGCTGACTCACATCGATTTCAGTCGAAGAGTCCAAATAAACCAACAGACCTTCACCAAATAAACCTTCACCCTTTCTACTGTTTATCACTCAAACATTGTGATCAAACTGATTCTGACGTGTTGCTCCGATCAGTTTTCTAGCTGCTAATTTTTCAAACATTAATGCTTCCAGCTTCTGAATAATGCAGTTTTATATAAACTGTTTGTTTTCTGATGATGAACAGAATTGTTGGTTTGAAGTTTCTCTGATCTCTCAGCTCAGATATAAAGACATGATGACACATTAATGAATAATGTTAATAAACGGATCAATAAATGCTTAGCCACTGGTGGAAAGTAACATTTACTGCAGTACTGTACTTAAGTACAATTTTGAGGTACTTGTACTTGAGTAAACTTGAGTAAGTTTATCAAATCATCAAATCATGATCAGTTAGTAAAAATGATGCAGTACTTTGCTATGAAAGTACCCAGCAGTACATAACATATGTGAAACTGGCTCCACATTGACAAACTAACAGTAAAACGTTGTCTACCTACATGTATTCATCAGTAATATGACACTTTATGGCCACTGAGAATTCTTCAGATTCTGATTGGCTGGAAGGTGTGGATTAATCTTTAGTAACTGAACACCTGGCGCAGGTGTTTGTATTTGTGCAACCACCAACAAGGAAGGAACAATAGCATCAACATCTTCTCAGTATGAATCACGGCATTGTTGTCAGGATTGTGAAACAATGATCCTTGTGAATCACTTCCTGTTTAGACGTTGCCTAGCAACACAAACGACAGAAATCCTGAGGCTCAGGAACTACATTTCATGAAAAGCCAGATTAAAATGAGTTGTATGTAGAGCTTCAGAGACCTTTAATATTGATTATCTGCTGATAAAGAGTCCGATCAGATACCTACATTTTCTTCAGTGTTCAACGTGTTTCCGACACTTTGAAATAAATCTGATACACTTGATTGATTGAGAAACTAACATGACGTGAGATCCTCTAGAGAGCAGACATCTCACTCTGTTGGAGATGTTGAACCACAGAAACACAAGTGTACAGCGGTGTTACAGAGTGGAGTGTCTTCCCTCACAGAGGATCTTTGGTCAAGTTCAGACACACACAGACGCAGTACACAGACGCAGTAGAGTGGAGTACAGAAACGCAGTACAGAGATGCAGTAGAGTACTTTTACTTTTGATACTTTAAATACATCTTGCTGATAAAACTTTTTACTGAAGCAACATTTTGATTTCAGGACTTTTACCTATAACAAAGTATTTTTAGGAAATGTACTTTTACTAGGATCAGAATACTTCATATCTCAGGATGACTGGTGTAGAAGGAGTATTATTACATATTCATATATTAACATAAAAGAAACGCAGCCTCCAGGTCAAAGGTCAGACAAACGGACAGGACGAAGCTGAGAGCGGAGGAAGACATCGTCACTCAGTAAAGCTCTGATCTTTGAACCTGAGCTGCAGTTAAACCCTTCAGGAAAGATCTGCTGTCGCGTCACTTTTCTTTGTTTCCTCTGAAGATAAAAAGCTGTTTGTCTGTTAATCATCTCTCAAGTGTCTCCGTGTTCACTTCTATCCTCCAATCAGTAAGTGCACCTTTAAAGTTTTCTTTTCCTGAAACGCAGTGAGATGAAGATCAGTGAAATGGTGAAATCTTCTCTCAGATGTCAGGTTTGTGTGACTCAAACATCAAGAGAAATGTTTTGGAGACTTTTTGCTGGATTTGTGTTTTAAGTTTAAAAAAATGATGACCACAAACAGACTTTTAGACCAAAAACTCCCATAATGCACCTGGAGAGTGTTTTTCATCAGAGCCACACCTCCAGTTTGTGACACAGACTGATGACATCACTGTGACATCACTGTCACTGTTTTCAACATTTATTACAGTTTGAATCCTTTACTTTCATTTATCTCCATTAAATCCTCATGTTTACATTCTGTTGATCGACTAATCGATTAATCAACTAATCGTTTCAGCTCTAAAACTAGCAGGTAATGCTAACTGGGTGTGATGCTAACTACTCCTCTGAACTTTACTGTGGTTGCACAAAAACCTTCATGCTTTTTCCCAAAGCTGTTCTAATAATAAGAATAAGAATAATATAATAATAATAATAATATAATATATTGAAATGGTCAGTTTAAGACTGAAAAACTTCCTCCTGTCATGCGGTTACCCCCCCCCCCCTCAGTATGCAGTTGCCTCACCCTCTCCTCCCCCCCAGCTGCTGCTCCTTTGAGGACTACAAACTGACCACTGAGTGGCTGTTGAACCACACGAGTCACCGTCCGAAGGTTGCAGTGATCTGTGGTTCAGGACTCGGACTGCTGGCTGACGGAGCCGCCAACAAACAGACCTTCAGGTATCAGGACATCCCCAACTTCCCCGTCAGCACAGGTGAGTCGACCCTGCCCACAATTTATGAAATACTCTCTCTGTCTCTCTGTCTGTCTCTTTCTGTCTGTCTCTGTCTGTCTGTCTCTCTCTCTCTCTCTCTGATATAATGTGTCTCTCTCAGTTGCGGGTCATGAAGGCTGTCTGGTGTTTGGGACGATCGAAGACACTTCCTGTGTCTTCATGCAGGGTCACTTCCACCTGTACGAAGGTTACTCCCTCTGTCAGGTGAGTCCTCATCACTCGCAGTACCATCCCAGTCCATATTTTACCCAGCATGCTGTGGAAGCTGACTTGTAGTATCCCAGCATGCAATTCACATAACCAGCAACAATGGTGGAGAAGTCAGAGCTGTTTTTCATCCTGCAGCTGTTTTAACAGATTTAATTCTGAGATTTCAGATGAGGAATTATCACACTGACATCACAGCACAGGTGGTACTGGAGAAACAGGGCACAACATATACTAAGTATCATCGGTTATGATCTGTGGCAATAAAATGTGTGTGCCGTTCAGAGGTCGTGACCCATAACGTGACCGAAAGACTGAGATGGTGGATCCAAGCCGCTGAAATGAGGTTCCTTCGCAGGGTGTCTGGGTTCAGCCTTAGAAACAGGATGCTGCTTCATGTTGAAAGGAGTCCGCTGAGCAGGTTCAACATCTCCTGGACTCCTCCCTGTGGAGGAGGAAATCCTCTGGCAGACCAGAACACACTGGAGAGATTATACAGTATATCCCACCAGGACTATCTGACTGTTCTGTCTGCCTACCTGTCTCAGGTGACATTCCCTGTGAGGATCTTTAAGCTGATGGGGGTGGAGTCTGTGCTGGTGACGAACGCATCAGGAGGAATCTGTCCAGACTTTAAAGTCGGTGACATTATGATCATCAAAGACCACATCAACCTGCCGGGATTCGCTGGACAACACCCGCTGTGTGGACCCAACGACGAGCGGTGAGATAGGAGGACAGACAGGGGACAGACAGAGAGAGAGAGAGAGACACACAGGAAGAGACAGATTATTCTATATGAGCCCTGAGATTGTCTGTATCTCTGTCTGTAGTTTTGCGATCATGTTTACCTGTCTTTCTGTCTGACTGACTGACTGTCTGTCTCTCTGTCTGTAGTTTTGGGATCAGGTTTCCCTGTATGTCTGATGCGTACAGTAAGGATCTGAGGCGGTTGGCGTTGGACGTGGGCTCTGAGCTCGGCTGCAGTGATTTCATCAGAGAGGGAGTTTACTGTATGGTGAGCGGGCCGAACTTCGAAACCATCGCTGAGGCCAGAATGCTGCTGGTCCTGGGCTGTGACTCTGTGGGTAAGCCAGTAAGAGAAGCAGACAGACAGGTAGACACTCTGTCTTCAGTAATTGGTCATCGAGGGGGGACCTTCCTGGTGAGCTCGTTAATTATTGACCAGTCTTACTGAACCTCGTTAGTGAATCAGCAGGGAGAGCAGAGAGATTGGCTCTCAGAGTGATGATCGTTGGAGTGTTGATCTGACCAGAGATCAGATCCAAACAGAGAGTATTAACAATATTGTTCATTCTTTGAGTTGTCTCTGGACCTTTTCCTTTGCTCAAGAGGTTATGTAGAGGTTCAAAGGTTCTTGGACAGGGCTCAATGGGTCATTTAAGAGGATCTAGGGGTTCTTGAGAAGATTGTAGGGTTCTTTGACAAGGGTCTATGGAATCTTGAAGAGTCCAGGGTCTTTAAAGCCCAGTTCAGACTAAAGATTTGCGACGAGACAAGTTGAAACTTGCAGAGTCTGCAAGGTTCTGAAACCTGCCAGTATACACCAATGCGACTAGACGAGATGGTGTATCATTTCCATAGCAACGACTCTCTGTACTTCCGTTCTGTCAACTTTTCAGGCTTTTTTTGTAGCTGGATATAATTTGTAGTGTCTTAAAATATGAATGAGGATAGTGAGAGTGAGTGTCTGGCTACACTTGCATTTCTAGTATTGATGAAACGGGAAAAACATTTAAAAAAAAACGAGAGGGTCAATATGACCAGCTGACTTCGCTACGAGCTGATTGGCTGTTGAAACAGGTGACGTGCCTTATGTTCTAAAACCAGCCGCTGGCAATTTGACAAGCTGAGTCACAGGTGGCGACATCAGCTGGATCGAGTTGAGCTGAGATGGACCAGTTCATACTGCTGCAACTTTTCCCTGTGGCGTTCTAAAACACTTTCATCTCATCGCAAATCTTTGGTCTGAACTGGCCTTAAGAGGTTTTTAGGGATTCTGGGGTTCCTTGAGGGCTTCTTTAGGAGGTTCTAGTTGTCCTTGAAGAGATTCCCATACCCCTGGAGAGTTTGTGTGGGCCTTTTACCTGGTCTTAGGGGCTCTTTAAGGGGTTCTATGGATCCTGGACAGGGTTATATGGGTCATTTAAGATGATTCATGGGTCCTTGAGAAGGTTTTAGGATTCCTTGAGAAGGATCAAGAATGTTTGAGGAGGATCTAGGATCCTTCAAGATCAGAATTCAATAAATCGAGGGGGTACAGTTGAGTTCTGCCTTGTTCTGCACACTGTGTTCATCTTCAGCATCATGTGGATTGTGGATCATTGTAATAAAAGCAGCAGAATGAACTCAGATCTCAGTTATTCAGTGAATGACTCAGTATTAACATGATGCTCCGAGTCATCAGCAGCAGATCAAAGGATGAGCACATGATGGGTTTGTTTCAGCAGGAACCAGAACATCAGCAGGTTCTCATTAAATATGTCTGCTGATTAAATATTAATGAGACGGAGTAGAACCCTGCAGCTCAAGAAACTGCTAAATACAATCAGGATGGTTAACGAGGTCACATGACACATGTCTCCTTGTGTGTTTACACTGACTGTTAAATGCCAGCAATGTTCTGTTCTCACCTGCTGCAGACACTGGAACCGGTTTATGAAATAGTTTTAATAGTGATTGAGGTAGAATAGATGGTGTTCAATTTAGAAGAAAGGGAAACATAATCAACGTGGCTTACAGAATTAACCATTCATCTTTTATACAACTATTACTTTTATTATTTATTTCTTTGATTTAATTTCATTTTTCACTTTGGGACACATTGCAGCAGAACCTTTTCAGCCATATGTTTGCATGAAGTGCACAGTGATGCAGTTTGCGCAAATCACAACAAGTTCAGAAAATTGCAGTTAAAGTAAAGGTTATAAACCTTAATTAGGTGGATACATTAATTTTCATTAATTTTCTCTTTTCACACTCTCTCCTCCTCCTCAGGTATGAGTACAGTTCCTGAAGTGACGGTGGCGAAGCACTGTGGACTCAGAGTTCTTGGTCTGTCCCTCATCACCAACAAGGTCAATTATTAAAATGATAATAGCAGCAAAAAACACAGCCATTCAAATAGACTCTTAACCCTTAGGACTGTGTCATGGCTGTGTGACAGCTGTGATGTGACGGCTGTATGGCGGCTGTATGACAACGTTGACATACCTGTGTCGTGCTACAGGTGTCTCTGGACTACAGTCGGGAGGAGAAGGTGAACCACGAGGAGGTTCTTCAGATCAGTAAGATGAGGGCAGAGGTTCTGCAGAAACTTGTCACCATGTTGATCTCTCGCTGCCAGCAGCAGAGCATCAACACCTACTGACAGATCAACACCTACTGACAGATCAACACCTACTGACAGATCGAGGAGTCCACCTCCACTCTCATCACTCTCAACATCTACAACACTGTCTAATATCTGTAAATGTTCTCAGTGTCTGTTCTGTTCTTTTCAGTGTAAACTGCAGGAGGGTTTGTAACTCTGTGTTGTAGTTTTATGCTACTGTTGTGTTTCAGCTGTTAACTCTGAGTTCACAATAAAACTCACCTTTAAATTACTGAAGACTGATTAAACATCAGGACAAACTGAGGGTTATTTTTTATTTTTATTTTAAACCCCTCAACTTTATCACTTACAAGCAGCAGGGAAACAATGAACAAATAGTTTATAACGCACCGTTATGGAGTTATAATGTCCCCCAAACAACATTTGTAAGTGATGATTTATCAACGACCACAACTCCCCGTGTAAAGAATCTGTTATCTTCAGTAGATTTTGTTCTCTCTTGTTGGCTCCTGAAGGTTACCATCCTGTCTCTCTCTCCACCATTTGTTCATTGTTTCATGATGATTGACCGGTCAACAGGCCCTCTGATTGGCTGGCTGCTCTGTTTCATCACCAGGTGATGAGGGCTCAGAGCAAACTTCCTGTTTGTGTTCTGCAGGTGTGATTGACAGCAGCTGGAGAGCAGGAAAAAAACATGTGACAAACATCAGGAAGGAGGAGGAGGAGGAGAGGAGGAGAAGGAGGGGAGGAAGAGGAGGAGGAGGAGGAGGAGGATGTTGCTGTTTCTACGCTGAAGACTGAACCTCCAGGTCAATACGTTTTAAACTCCAACAGGAAGAAAAGTTAAATGTCATCAAAAATTTAAAGTGTTCAGACAGATACAGAACAAGTGTTTATACATCACACAAAATGTATTACATTGCAATATCAAGAATTTTCTGGAAATCAAATGATGAATTGTTGATGAATAAATTAAGTGATCCAGTGAATTAAATACCTGATAAATCCCATTACTATTGTAGTTTGAGACAGTGGTTCCAAACCTTTTGACTTGTTGGTGACCCTTTAAAACAAAACAAATTCAAAAGTCTTCAGTTTTAAATCTTCCAAACAAATGATTCATGATCATATCACCATCTGTACTTAACTATTTTATAATTAACACACTCCAAGCTGCAGCTTTCAGACTGTCCAACAGACAGGTGGACAGACAGACAGGTGGTGTGACCTGCTGTGTGTCTTCATGCTGAGTTTCTTTGCAGCTGTGGTCGTTGTGATGAATCCTGCTGTGAGTCGAGCTTTTTATTCCTCCACCGAGAGGAGAGAGAGTCAGACTGCAGACACCCAGGACACGTCCACACTGCTCCCAGTCTACTCCCAGTCAGTTTCCAGTCAGCTCCAAGTCTGCTCCCAGTCAGCTGCCAGTCTGCTCCCAGTCAGCTTCCAGTCAGCTTTCTGGATATTTTTCATCACTACGACAACAACGGTAAACCTGCTGCAGCTCTACCGTCTGATGACCTCATGTGACCTCATGACAATTTTCTGTCTTTATTCTTTTGTAAAGCAGAAGAGAATCAGCTTTTTGACTCTTTTTTGACTTCTTTATCTTCAGATTCCCTCCAGTTTACCTTCAGTTTACTTCCAGTTTATCATCAGTTTACATACAGTTTACCTTCATTGTATCACCAGTTTACATACAGTTTACCTTCAGTTTATCTCCAGTTTACGTACAGTTTACCTCCAGTTTATCATCAGTTTACGTACAGTTTACCTCAGGTTTACATACAGTTTACCTCCAGTTTACATACAGTTTATCATCAGTTTATGTAGTTTACCTTCAGTTTATCTCCAGTTTACATACAGTTTACCTCCAGTTTATCTTCAGTTTATGTACAGTTTACCTCCAGTTTACCTTAAGTTTATCTCCAGTTTACATACAGTTTACCTCCAGTTTATCATCAGTTTACGTACAGTTTACCTCCGGTTTATCTCCAGTTTATCATCAGTTTATGTACAGTTTACCTGACGAGCAGATTTACAGGAAGTCTGATTTATGATCCTCAGAGGATGAACCCTGATGAGCTTCACTCTGCCGCCCCACTCAGGACAAAATGTCCAGACACACAAGAAATATGAAAATCTGACAAACAGATTTAATAAACGTTCTGATGCTGTTTCATAATATTAAAATGTTGTGATAAGCAAGAACAAATGGAGGCCAGTAAAACAACATTTATTGGGTGTAATCAGCAGAACTGTAACGTGTCACATGATCAACTTAGATTTTCACAACAACAGAGTCATGTTTCTTTTTAACAACTATGCCCTTCTATTCACTTATCAGCTGCATCTACGTTGAAGTTTTTTGAATCTCTGTTAGGGTACAGTGAATGAATCTCAGCACTTCCTGCAGATGTTTCACATTAAGTCTTTCAGGACTGTTTGACTTTTAACGTGGAAAGTCTTTGCAGAAAGTGTTTCATTGACAGAAGATTAACAGTGCTGAAAAACAGCAAAGTCGTTTGGACTACAATGAATCAGTGACAGTTGTTCACTGTCACTGTCTATTTACTGACTGTTTACTGGCTGTTTATTTGACTGTTTATCTGTTTACAGAGTGTTTTCTGGCTGTTTATATGACTGCTGTATGTTTTCTGACTGTTTACAGACTATTTACTGACTTTTCTGCCTGTGTCTCTTCAGGTGTGGAGACATTATGATGCTGATCACAGCGGGTACATCAAGGCGAGCTGAAGGTGAGAGGTGCATGCTGGGACTTTTATCAGACACACTGCTCAACTGAGCTTTGTTAAAGCAGATTAATGCAGAGTGATATGCTAACATGATGCTATGCTAACTGTGCTGTAGAGCTTCCTGAAGGATCTGCTGCTGAAGGCTCAGAGAACATGTGACGACAACAAACTAGACGAGTACACAGCTGCTACTGTAAGTACTGCAATAATACTGTAGTTATACTATAGTAATACTGTTATAATGCTGTAGAAGTACTGTAATAATACTGTAGAAATACTGTAGTAATACTGCAATAGTACTTCTAATAACAGCAATACTAAAATCCTGCCGTTTAATGCAGAAAATAGTTTTCTTTTGTTTCCAGTTAAAGATTTTTGATTCAAACGGTGACAGAAAACTCTGCTTACTGGAAATGGCGAGGCAAGTCTGAACTGGTTCAAACTGGTCTAAATCTATATGTACTGGTTTAAAGGTGACTACTGATCAAAATGTGTCTGTGCTGATCTAAAGTGGCGTGTTCTGGTTGTTGAGTTTCAAGGTTTACTGTGGAATAATTGCAAAATCTAGTCTCTATCAGTTTAATTTCAGTCAGACAGTCAGATATCAGTATAATATCAGTCAGATATCAGTATAATATCAGATATCAGTATAATATCAGTCAGGTATCAGTATAATATCAGTCTGATATTAGTCTAATATCAGTCAGACATCAGTCAGATATCAGTATAATATCAGTCAGATATCAGTCTGATATTAGTCTAATATCAGTCAGACATCAGTCAGATATCAGTCAGATATCAATATAATATCAGTCAGATATCAGTAATATCAATTTCAATTCAATTCAGTTTTATTTATATAGCGCCATATCATAACAAAGTTATCTCAGGGCACTTTTTCTAGTAGAGCAAGTCTAGACCGACTCTTTATATTTACAGAGACCCAACCTTTCCCACCATGAGCAAGCACTATGCGACAGTGGCAAGGAAAACCTCCCTTTTAACAGGTAGAAACCTCGAGCAGAACCAGGCTCTAGGTGGGCGGTCATCTGCCTCGACCGGTTGGGTTGAAGGGGGAGAGAGAGAGCAGGAAGAAAGAGAACATACAGCAGCACAATACAGTTTCACACAGAGATGTAACGCAATGGCCGCGGCAATGGCATGGCTGTCAACACCAACAGAAACAATACTAAGAGCAATATTACAGCAGCAGTACTAATAATAATAGCAACAGCAGCTGCAGCAGCGGGTGCAGAGGAGGAGCACGGGGGCAGCAGGCGGCCGCAACCATAGATCCAGACCCTACAGTACAGCGGAGGCAGAAACACCTGCAGAAAGCAACAGAAGGAGAGAAAAAGGGGAGAGAAAGCACACAACTACGGGAAGAAGTTGAATTAGTAACAAGCATTGATGGGATATGAGGGCGTACAGATGGAGAGGAAGAGAAGAGAGAGGAGAGAGGAGCTCAGTGCATCATAGGAAGTCTCCCGGCAGTCTAGGCCTATAGCAGCATAACTAAGGGGGGCTCAGGGGTCACCTGAGTCAGCCCTACTATAAGCTTTATCAAAGAGGAAAGTCTTAAGCCTACTCTTAAATGTGAGGAGGTTGTCCGCCTCCCGTACACAAACTGGGATCTGGTTCCACAGGAGAGGAGCCTGATAGCTGAAGGCTCTGGCTCCCATTCTACTTTTAGAGACTCTAGGAACCACAAGGAACCCTGCATTCTGGGAGCGCAGTGCTCTAGTGGGGTAATAGGGTACTATGAGCTCTTTAAGATATGATGGTGCCTGACCATTTAGGGCTTTGAAGGTGAGGAGAAGGATTTTAAATTCTATTCTGGATTTTACAGGGAGCCAGTGTAGAGAAGCTAATATTGGAGAGATATGATCTCTTTTCCTGGTTCTTGTCAGTAAACGTGCCGCAGCATTCTGGATCAGCTGGAGAGTCTTAAGGGACTTATTGGGGCAGCCTGATAGTAGAGAGTTGCAATAGTCCAGCCTAGACGTAACAAATGCATGGACTAGTTTTTCTGCATCTGTTTGAGACAGGATGTGCCTGATTTTTGCAATGTTACGTAAATGAAAAAAGGCAGTTCTTGAGGTTTGTTTTATGTGGGAGTTAAAGGACATATCCTGATCAAAGATAACTCCAAGATTCCTTACGGTGTCGCTGGAGGCCAGGGCAATGCCATCTAGACAAACTATATCTTTAGATAATGTGTTTTGAAGGTGTTCGGGGCCAAGTACAATAACTTCGGTTTTGTCTGAGTTTAACATCAGAAAATTGCAGGTCATCCAGGTTTTTATGTCCTTCAGGCATGCTTGAAGTTTAGCTAATTGATTAGTTTCATCTGGCTTGATCGATAAATATAATTGGGTATCATCTGCATAACAATGAAAATGTATGGAATGCTTCCTAATAACATTGCCCAAAGGAAGCATATACAAGGTGAACAGAATTGGTCCAAGCACAGAACCTTGTGGAACTCCGTGACTAACTTTGGTGTGCATAGAGGATTCATCATTAACATGTACAAACTGATATCGATCTGATAAATAGGATTTAAACCAGCTTAGTGCGGTGCCTTTAATGCCAATTAAATGTTCTAGTCTCTGTAATAGAATGTGATGGTCAATGGTATCAAATGCGGCACTAAGATCTAATAAGACAAGTACAGAGACAAGTCCTTTGTCAGATGCAGTTAGAAGGTCATTTGTAACTTTCACCAGTGCTGTCTCTGTGCTATGATGCACTCTAAATCCTGACTGAAAATCCTCAGCTTATTGTTTTTGTTGTTTTACAGTTGTTTCTAAGGTTCCTGTGTTTGAAGATAAGTCAGTACCAACTGAGAGCAAGAGGTGCTGAATTTTGTCTCTAATAGTTAGAATTTTATCATTAAAGAAGCTCATGAAGTCGTTACTACTGAGGTCTATAGGAATACATGGCTCAACAGAGCTGTGACTCCCTGTCAGCCTGGCTACAGTGCTGAACAGAAACCTGGGGTTGTTCTTATTTTCCTCTATTAATGATGAGTAGTAGGCTGCTCTGGCATTACGGAGGGCCTTCCTATAAATTTTAAGACTATCTTGCCAGGCTAAACGTGATTCTTCCAGATTGGTGGAACGCCATTTCCTTTCAAGTTTTCGCGATGTTTGTTTTAGTTTGCGGGTTTGCGGGTTATACCATGGAGCTAACCTCCTCTGTTTTATTATCTTCTTTTTTAGAGGGGCGATAGAGTCGAGTATTATTAGTAGTGAGCCTGCAGCACTATCAACAAGATGATCAATTTGGGAGGGACTAAAGTTAGCATAGGAGTCATCTGTTACATTGAGACATGGAACTGAATTAAATGCCGATGGAATCACTTCCTTAAATTTAGCTACAGCACTATCAGATAGACATCTAGTGTAGGAATGTTTGCCTAATGGCGTGTAGTCCAGTAATAGGAATTCAAAAGTTATTAAATAATGGTCTGATAAAAGAGAATTCTGTGGAAAGACTATTAGATGTTCAATTTCTATGCCATAGACAAGAACAAGGTCGAGGGTGTGGTTAAAACAGTGAGTGGGTTTATGTACACTCTGACAGAAGCCAATTGAATCTAATAATGAGATAAACGCAGCACTAAGGCTATCATTTCCTACATCCACATGAATATTAAAATCACCTACAATAATTATTTTATCTGTTTTAAGGACTAAACCTGATAAGAACTCTGAGAATTCAGATAAAAATTCAGAATACGGTCCAGGAGCTCGGTACACTATAACAAATAGAATTGGCTGTAGTATTTTCCAGGTTGGGTGTGAAAGACTAAGAACAAGGTTTTCGAACGAGTTATAATTTAGTTTAGGTTTGGGTTTGATTAATAGGCTTGAGTGGAAGATGGCTGCAACTCCACCTCCTCGGCCTGAGCCTCGAGGAGTGTGAGTATTAATGTGACTGGGGGGAGTGGATTCATTTAGGCTAACATATTCATCTGACACAGCCAGGTTTCAGTAAGACAGAATAAATCAATATTATGATCTGATATTAGATCGTTCACTAGAACAGCTTTAGATGAGAGAGATCTAATGTTTAAGAGTCCACATTTAATTCTCCTATTTTGTTGTACTGTTGCAGTGGTGGTTTTAGTCTTTATTAGGTTTTTATGTTTAACTCCTCTTCTGTTTACTTTTGATTTAAATAATTTAAGTGATTTAAGTGGTCGGGGGGCAGACAACCTCTCTGTGGAGTTTAGGGTGGGTAACTGCTCTAATGGAAGCGCAGAGAAGCGTGTAGGACTGCAGCTCTGCCTCCTGGTCTGGACCACAGACTGTATTAAGTCTGTGGTCTGAACTCTGAGCTGTCATGGCTTTGGGCCACTAATAAATTCGGCCAGATTTCTAGATATGAGAGCGGCTCCATCCAAAGTGGGATGAATGCCATCTCTCCTAATCAGACCAGGTCTTCTCCAGAAAGTCCGCCAATTATCTACAAAGCCCACATCATTACCTGGACACCACCTCGACAACCAGCGGTTGAATGATGACATGCGGCTATATATGTCATCGCTAGTAAGATTAGGTAGGGGCCCAGAGAAAACTACGGAGTCCGACATTGTCTTTGCATATGTACACACCGACTCAACATTAATTTTCGTGACCTCCGATTGGCGTAATCGGGTGTCATTACCGCCGACGTGAATAACAATCTTAGCATATTTACGTTTATCCTTAGCCAGCAGTTTTAAATAGGATTCAACGTCGCCCGCTCTGGCCCCTGGGATGCATTTGACTGTGGTCTCTGGTGTCGCTAATTTCACGTTTCGCAAAATGGAGCTGCCAATAATCAAAGTTGGTTTCTCAGCGGGTGTGTCGCTGAGTGGAGAGAACCTGTTAGAAACGTGAACGGGTCGGTGGTGAACCGTGGGCTTTGGTTTAGGGCTATGCTTCTTTCGGACAGTCACCCAGCCTCCCTGGCTTCCCGGCTGCTCGGGAGTTGCCGGGAGACGGCTAGCAGAAGCTACCTTTGGTCGGCTCGCACCGGCTAGGGGCTGGCTAGCTACAGCTGACTGACTCTCCATGGTGCGGAGCCGCGACTCTAACTCACTGAGCCTCGCCTCCAACGCAGTGAATAAACTACATTTGTTACACGTACCATTATCGCTAAAGGAGGCAGAGGAGTAACTAAACATGTGACACACCGAGAAGGAGAGGGAGAGGGAGAAGCCATCGCTAACTTAGCTAGAGTAGCAAGCAACTAATTAGCGTGTAAACAACTGTGGAATTAGCGAAAAGTCGCTAACAGGAGAGAGATATGAGTGCTTAAACAGAACTAGTGTATCCTTAAATGTATAGCGGGTAATAGCCGCTGTAGTAAAGAAAATATCAAAATTAGCTGGGTTTAGCTGGAGCAGCGAAATTTGCAACCACTAACACAGAAACACCGGTAACCGGAAATGAGACAATACGTTATCAGTCAAATATTACTCAAATATCAGTCTGATATTAGTCTAATATCAGTCAGGTATCAGTATAATATCAGTCAGATATCAGTCAGACATCAGTCAGATATCAGTCAGATATCAATATAATATCAGTCAGATATCAGTCAGATATCAGTCAGATATCAATATAATATCAGTCAGATATCAGTCTGATATTAGTCTAATATCAGTCAGACATCAGTCAGATATCAGTCAGATATCAATATAATATCAGTCAGATATCAGTAATATCAGTCAAATATTACTCAAATATCAGTCTTATGTCAGTCTAATATCAGATATCTTTGATTTATCACATTAGCATCATTAACTTTTATCCAACAGTTTTAATTTTAAACAATGTTCCTGTCTGACTCCTTGCCTGCCTGTCTAACTAGCTGTGTGTCTCTCAGGGAGTAAAGATGTCTAGACCTCAGTTCGACAGGATGTTTGATCTCTATGATCAGGTCAGTTCATAGTTTTCTGTCTGATTAAGTCTATTAATTAACTCTAATTAATTAATAATTAATTTAACTGTTTGTACTTGGAAGTCTGACCTAATGATGTCATCGGGGTTATAATGTTGGAGGAGTTTAAAGAAGCATGCAGGCTCTAATGAAAAACACTATCCAGGTGCATTATGGGAAATGTAGGATCCAGTGTTTTTGGACTGAGAGTCAGGATTGATGAGATACACTGAAGGAACTGATAACCTTTGACCTTTTGAGCCTGTTTGTGTGTTTCAGGATGGCAGTGGGTTCATGGATGAAACAGAGCTGGAAGCTCTGCTCAGAGACAACCAGGTCTGCACACACACACACAGTTCATGAGGATTTTAATACATTGGTGTTCAGACTGAACCTGAGTTTTGTCTTGAAGGTTGTGGACTCTGCAGACCTTCCTCTTTATCACTCGTCCATCATGGAGTTATCAGACGGAGGGAAACTGCACTGCAGGGATCTCTGTCTGCTGCTCTGTGATGAAGACTGACACGCCCACTTCACCCAGCCCCAGCTGATGTCAGTGAGACAGTCAGTGTGAATCATATTTGATTATGTTATAAACAGAAACCTGCTTTAATGTGTTGTGTTAGTGAAACACATCTGACCTTCAGAAAGTCTGTTGTAGAAATAAAATGTGAAACTTTCAGTGTCAGCTTTGTTTTTTAGTCATCATCAACAGTCTGCGGTTAAACTTCACTGTTTTATTATCAAACTGCTACAAACACTTGTTTACACTGAGCATGTGCAGTCCATCACATGACAGCCCCTCCAGCTACAAGCTAACAGGCTAACAGTGTTTCCTGTTAGTGAAGATGTCAGATTCTCTCATGATCATGACATTGCCAGGTGGGTGGGTCCACCTGCTCACTGTGGCTTGATTGGTTGTTGTGCTGCGATGAGTGTTTTTAGGATCCTTTAGTGTCTCTGATCATCGCCTCCATCATCTTCCACTGATCTGGAGTCACCTGAGACATAAACATTATTTTATTAGTTTTATCTTTAACACTTTAAATCATAAAGCAGGATAATAATGATTATTAATAATGGCATTATCAATAACAATCAACCAACAGAAAATCATCATCAACTCTGCAGCTTTCAGCCTGAATGTATTTGTGTTTTTCAGTCTAAATAATCACGTTGGTTCACACACGTCCTCAGGCTGCAGCTGATTCATGAACACCCAGTGGAAACATCTTGGAATATAATAATGAATGTTTCTGAGGGAAACAGTTCAGTGCGACACCCACCCTGCGCAGCTCGTTAAACTCTCCGGCCATCGACACGTATTCTCCTCCATCGAACCGAATCACCTGAAAACAAACACACAAGGATCACAGGATCAGTTTAAACTCTGAACCAGGATCAGTCTAAACTCTGAACCAGGATTAGTCTAAACTCATATCCAGGATCAGTCTAAACTCACAGCTCCAGACATCCAGGTAGCATAGTCGCTGCTCATGTACGCTGCCAGGTTTGCGATCTCTTCTGGTCGTCCGAGTCGACCCGTTGGGATCCGACCAATCATCGTCTTCTCGAAGGCTCCGGTCGGGTCCAGACGGCTGAACGCCCCCTAAACACAACAAACAAAAAACAAACAAACAAACAACAGGTAAACAACAGTCAACTGAAAAAAACATCATCAGCTGTGGTTTGATGGGTGGTACCTTGGTTCTGATTGGTCCAGGCTGGATTATGTTGAACCTGTGACCGTAGCGCCCCCACTCTGCAGCCAGAGACCTGACACGCAACAACAACAACAACAACAACAACAACAACAACAACAACAACATAATGATGTAATTCCAATATTTAAAAATGGAGATAAGCACCACATGGACCGGACTGCAGACCGGTATCCCGATCTGTCCATTGATAATTATTGTACAGCAGTAACAGCAGTTTGGATTTAGGACAAATAGAACTACTACCTGTGCAGTAATGGTAGAAGATGGTAGAAGAAATAACAAAGGCAGTTGAAAATGATGAGTGTTCTATTGGTATTTATATTGACCTACAAGAGGCTTTTGATACTATTGATCATTGACAGAATTGGAGAAGTATGGGATGAGAGATATAGCTTACTCTGAAAAGCTACTTAGAAAAGAGACAGCAGTGTGCAAATGAATGATACTGTGTGAGGATTTAGGAAGGTCACCTGTGGAGTACCCCAGGGATCTTTGATTGGTCCAAAACCCTTTATACTTTATATTAATGATATTTGCAATGTTACTGATTTTTTAAAGTGTGTCCCTGCTGCAGTCAGCTCTGGGAAAAATGTAAAGGAACTATTGTATGCTATTGAAAAACTTGGTTTGATGTTAATAAATTGTCTCTTAATATTAAGAAGACTAAATTTATACATTAAATTAAATTACATTAAATTAATAATCTGTCTGAGTTTTTGAGACAAAATTTCTAGGGGATGTGATTGATCATAAACTAACATGGAAACAACATATTGACTATAGCAAAGGTCAATAGCAATTATGTATAAATCTAGAGATATATTAAATTATAAGGCCTTATATATCATTTATTGATCACTTATACTTCCTTACATATCTCACCGTGTGGAACTGTGGGGGTTGACTTTTAAAACAACTATAAATTCAATAGTTTCACTACAAAAACGAGCCATACGTATTCTTAATAAGGCTGGTTAGGATGATCACACTAATCCACTGTTTATAAATGCTCATGTTATAAAATATAAGGATTTGGTTTATTATAAAATAATGCAAATAATATTCAGAGCTAAATCAAAGTCACTCCCAGACTGTGTACAAACGTTTTTTTCCATATGGGAGAGCAAATATGATTCGAGAAGTATTTGTAAGTTTACAGAACAAAAAGCTAAAAAACTGATTAAAAGGACATGTATTCCTATTGTTGAGGTTAAATTATGGAACAATGGTAATATAAATTTAAAAATGTGTAAACAAATGGTTCACAAAGCTATTTTTGAGGGTTACAAGTGTGAATGATTCTTTTCTTTTTTGGAGGGTGGCTTCAATAGATGAATGTAGGTCAGGCATATCTGAGCATGTAGCTGCTGCCGGTTCAGTCATTAATTAATACATAGACTGTTTATACTTACTGTATTATGTATGACGACTGAATAAAAATACTACTAGTAATAGAACAGAATCAGAGAGGGTCTGATCATGTATGTTCATGTACAGCTGAAAGGTTAAAGGTCAGACTGACTTGTAGAGCGCCTCGACGCCGGCCTTTGCTGACGCACTCGGGACCACAAAACCAGAACCAGACTCAGCGTAGATGGTGGTGATGGCCAGGAAGGACGCACCTGAACAACAACACGAAAAAATAATAAACAATGAGTTAACAATACCCAATCAACCGTAAGAACAATAAGACCTTTCTGACACTGGATCAGTCTCTCAGTGACCTCTGACCTTTCTGACTCTGGATCAGCCTCTCAGTGACCTCTGACCCTCTGACCTTTCTGACTCTGGATCAGTCTCTCAGTGACCTCTGACCTTTCTGACACTGGATCAGTTTCTCAGTGACTGACCTTTCTGACTCTGGATCAGTCTCTTGCCCAGCTCCAGAGTGATGAAGGCCGTCCCATTCAGGACGATGTCGGTGATGCTCTTCCAGCCGTTTGGCGACAGACGTTCTGATGGACAGACAAAGTTTCCTGCCGCGTTGTTGATGATCACCTGGACCAATCAGGACACACCAACTGTGACAAAACTATTAATGACATCACAGCACTCAACAGTCAGTGCACTTTGTCCTGTTACAGTTTACAGTTTAATTTAGCTTCTTACATATTATGACATCACACTAGCTTTGCCATCATATTGATGTCATCATACATAACATGATGTCGCTCATCAGGAGTCCTTTTGGACAGTTTGCAGCATCTAAAAAACACATTTCCAGATTTTATGAACTTTGATGTGAAGAAACACCTGATCAGGTTTCGGTGCCGGTGCAGGATTTTAGATCACCAGGAGGGTTTTTGAACTTTGTTGTGGTTTTCTTATGAACTACTGAACAGACGTGAAACACATGTCCATCAGTGTCTCTCTATTGGCTGTGAGGTGTCTTAACACCTCGCTGCTAGTCAGGACTAATGATGGACCACAGAGACGATGGTGGACCACAGAGTTCATCATTCTGTCACCTGTTACTGATCACATGACTGATTCCTGACAACTTCAAAGGACTGTTAGGTTGAGGAATGCATTATGTCAATGAGGGTCCTCACAAGTATAGAAAGACAAACGAGCGTGTGTGTGTGTATTGTTACATCAGGAAGTCCCGTCAGAGTCTCCATATGGTCGACACAGCGAGAGACGGCCTGAGGATCTCTGACATCACACTGAACCACATGGACCTGAAGACAGAGAGAGAGGGGGGACCAGTTCAGATCAGTTCAGACCAGTCACGTGTAGTTCAAACTAGTTTAGACCAGGGGCCTCAGGGATTTATAAAACTGTGTACATGCACTTTCCCTTCATTAATGACAATCACAGCCTTTATGAATATTGATGTTTATGTTGTTGGAGAAACAAATCAAAGTCTGGAGGAAGATTCACCACACTGAACACACCATGAAATATTCACAGTATTCAAAGCTTTTGTTAAAATCTACCAGGTTTTTGATGTAGTCTCTGATTTCTGTGAAGGATCAATAAACTCCAGGTTCACCTGGCTCACAGTTATTAACATATCAAGTTTGTTTTTAGAAATCCAAACTTTTGCGTTGGAAGACCTGTTTAGTGGTTAAACATGAGGCTCCAGGTCAGTCTGCTTTGATCTAGTTCAGCTCGGTTGAGTCTGTTTCAGTCTGGTTCTGGTTTGTCACCTTGTTTCCAGTCTGGCTGCTGATCTGCTCGGCTGTTTGCTGCAGGACGTCCAACTTCCTGAACAATAAACATAAACACATAAAGGATTAAATCACATTTTAAAACTCACAAAATCACTAAACATGGAGAAGAAATAGGGGGGGGGGGTTATGTAATGTGACCTCTGACCTGCTGGCGATGACACACTGAGCTCCCAGCTGTGACAGGGTCGTGGTCATGGCTCGGCCCAGTCCCGTCCCACCTCCTGTGATGAACGCCACTCTGTTGGTAAAACTTCCTGTCGGCAGCATGGCTCCTTCAGCTGGCGGGAAGAACCGTGACTGAGGAGGAGGAGAACTAGACTGCTGAGGAAGAACGGCCGAGCTGTGGAACCATGACTGAAAGAAAACACACAGTTTGTTAGAGAACAGATTTCCTGGTTTGTTGCTCCGAGATAAAACTGAACCACAAGGAAGACGAGAGAGGGATTTGTACTCCTACGGTTTTCCCTCTGAGGATCAATAAAGTGATCTAATCCTGGTGTTAATGGTACCACCTGGTGGTCAGATTACTGAACTACAGCAGCCCACCGGACTCCACTTTATCTTTGTCATATTTTATGTTTATTTAATTATATTTTATATTTATTTTATATTAACTGCATTTCAAACACAAGAAGAAGAAGGAGAAAAACCCTCATTACCATCAACACCTACACACACAAACAGGAAGCAGGACTGGATTTACCTGTCCACCTGATGTGGTCTTGATCTGTTCTGGTTCTGGTCTGTCTCCCCTGTAGAAACTTTCAATTTACATTTAATGATTTTATTTGTTCAGATTTGACAGAAAACATTTGATTTGAATTAAAGCTGCTAATAAAAAGAAATCAGATGTTAATATCAAGGAGTCCTCGTGAACTCTGAGCTGTAGAGCGCGTGCGCGTGCTTCTCACGGAGGCACGAAGAACTGGGTGAAAGGTCAAACTACAGTAAGGTTCCGTTCATTTACGGTTTTCATGTGATTTAAACCGTTAAACATCTTCTTCTACCATTTTTATCATTAAAACTTCTATCTGAAACACTGACTGATTATTGATTGTTTATGTTGTTTTTGCAGCTCCTCTGTGACGTCACAGCTCACGGTTTTAAAGACTTTAATTTCTTTTATAAATTTTATGAAAAAGTTCTCACCGTGTGAACTGAAGTCCTCACGGATCTGATAAGTTTCGCTTTTCTCCAAAACACAGCGGCCGCCATCTTGTTCAAGACCTGGTGAGCTTTGATACGGATCATACCAACATGGAGAAAGGGGTGGTGGTGAAAAAAAGTTTACAGGTTGACTTCAGTTTAAATTCACTCTAAAATATCATATTATATAATATTATTAAATGTTTGACAGAAGAAAATCTATAAAAACATCTAATAGAGAACACCTGGTCTTTGTCATGCAAGTACTCATGGGAAATGCAGTTCACAGCTGTATTTTTTAATATACAAATACTAATAATAATAAAAGAGAAGCAAAATCCTCAAGGCCCACTTACACATATTTTAACTACTTAGATGTGGTTGAAAGTGGACCTTCAGTTAAGATGATTAACTCTTTATTTCAGTCAATGTTTACTGAAATCACTACATTTGTTTTTGTGGACGTAAAATTAAAGCTGTGAAACTTTGTTTACTTTTATATTTATATTTGTCACTAACTAAATTAAAATATATTCATATATTTAAAATAATGACATCAATTATCAGTTTGTGCCTTACAAATCTATCTATATACAGTAAAAAAAAATTCCCCACTCGCCCCTGCGGGTGGTCTATTCCTCCTTCAAGCTCGGGTCCTCTACCAGAGGCCTGTGAATTTGAGTGTCCTGCGCAGTACCTTGCTGTTCCTAGTACTGCACCCCCCACCCCAGCTGCGGTGGTTCAGTCCAGAATGTGACGATGATCACGTGTTACCGTAATGTGTCTAAAATGTTGTGACTTTAGAAAAGTTATTTTTGATTTCTCTCCACAAACAAACTTCACACGTCACATGATCGATATCCAATCAGTTGTATATCGATTATTGACGGATGAACCCTGCTGTGTTTGTAAAATCAGTCTGATAGTAGTTTTATTTTGAAGTGCTTCCTGTTTGCTCTGACAGTTACGGTACCGGCCCGGTGTGGTCCGACAGTCGGAACACGGAACGGATAGAAACCAGCAGATGATTGATCGGCAGCAGGTGTCGATAGGTGATTATTGAAGACAGATGGAGGATCGAGTCTCTGGACCCAAACTGGTTCTGGTCTTTAGTGGAAAACGGAAGTCCGGAAAAGATTATGTGACAGACCTGATCCACGACCGGTAAATAGGCTACATCCAGATAATAACTGTTAATATTTAATTGATTAGTGATTATTAGTGTTTAATATTGTTAGTTTGTTGTTCTGTGAGTCTGTGAATATTTATTTCTGTGAATCAGTTTGTGAACACTGATCTGAGAGCAGCTCCATCTGTAAACTGCCTCTAATCAAAGAGATCAATAGTCCGATAATCAGGCTGGATTCATATAAGTTCAATATTATGTCAGTATGTCAATATCAGTTAGTTGATTAGTCAATAATTCCAGTGAGAGAAAATGAATCACCAACTAATAATTAATAATAAAAAACAAACCTTCTCTGATGCAGTGATGGACTTGAGTCAGTGTGTAAACTGTAGTGAGGTGCTGATGGTCGGACTGGATCAGTAACTGTTCTGGGGACATGAACTAAACTTAAAACTAGATTTTGACACAGTTTGTCTACAACACATCATTAGCTTCAGTCTTTGGGCTCTGAGGTCCGGTGGTCCAGTGGTTCAGTGGTTGTTCAAATCAGCTGCTGACATGTTAATCAGTAATAATAATCCAATATTATAATATATATTATTCATATTATTAATAGTATAAACTGTATATCATAAAATATATTTTATAATATATAATAACACATAATGAATTAGGATCCCTTCATCATCTGTTTTCACCTGTCTGTACTTGTCTGTACCTGTACCTGTCTGTACCTGTACCTGTCTGTGCCCGTATGAGTCATACATATACTTATTAATACAGGTGTATAATGTTTAATGAGAAAGCTCACCTGTTTCTTCTTCTTCTGTAGTTTAGGATCTGATGTTTGCTGCGTCCTGCGTCTGTCTGGACCTCTCAAACAGCAGTATGCTCAGGTGAGACCAACACCTGCTGACACACAACACGTCACCACGGTTACTGCTGAGTCATACTGGTTCAATTCAATTCAGTTTTATTTACAGTTGTGCTCATAAGTTTACATACCCTGGCAGAATTTATGATTTCTTGGCCATTTTTCAGAGAATATGAATGATAACACAAAAACTTTTCTTTCACTCATGGTTAGTGCTTGGGTGAAGCTATTTATTATCAAACAACTGTGTTTACTCTTTTTGAATCATAATGACAACAGAAACTACACAACTGACCCTGATCAAAAGTTTACATACCCCAGTTTTTAATACCGTGTATTGCCCCCTTTAACATCAATGACAGCTTGGAGTCTTTTGTGGTAGTTGTGGATGAGGTTCTTTATTTTCTCCGATGGTAAAGCTGCCCATTTTTCTTGGCAAAAGGCCTCCAGTTCCTGTCGACTTGGCTTTGTGTTTTGGATCATTATCATGTTGGAATATCCAAGTACGTCCCATGCGCAGCTTCCGGGCTGATGAGTGCAAATTTTCCTCTAGTATTTTTTTATAACATGCTGCATTCATCTTGCCATCAATTTTGACCAAGTTTCCCGTGCCTTTGTAGCTCACACATCCCCAAAACATCAGCGATCCACCTCCATGTTTCACAGTAGGAATGGTGTACCTTTCATCATAGGCCTTGTTGACTCCTCTCCAAATGTAACGTTTATGGTTGTGGCCGAAAAGTTCAATTTTGGTCTCATCACTCCAAATGATTTTGTTCCAGAAGTTTTGAGGCTTGTCTCTGTGCTGTTTGGCATATTGTAAGCGTGATTTTTTGTGGCATTGGCGTAGTAATGGCTTTCTTCTGGCGACTCGACCATGCAGCCCATTTTTCTTCAAGTGCCTCCTTATTGTGCATCTTGAAACATCCACACCACTTTTTTTCAGAGAGTCCTGTATTTCAGCTGAAGTCATCTGTGGGTTTTTCTTTGCATCTCGAACAATTTTCCTGGCCGTTGTGGCAGAAATTTTTGTTGGTCGACCTGATCGTGGTTTGGTTTCAACAGAATCTCTCATTTTCCACTTCTTAATTAGAGTTTGAACACTGCTGACTGGCATTCTCAGTTCCTTGGATATCTTCTTATATCCCTTTCCTGTTTTATACAGTTCAATTACCTTTTCCCGCAGATCTTTTGACAATTCTTTTGCTTTCCCCATGACTCAGAATCCAGAGATGTCAGTGCAAGGGTCTGTCAGGAGCCCAGAAACTCACTGAACCTTTATACACACACTGATTACAAGCAGACAGATCACAGGTGTGGATGGTTACCTTTAGTAGCCATTCAAACCCATTTGTGTCAACTTGTGTGCATGTTATCAGGCCAAAATCTCAAGGGTATGTAAACTTTTGATCAGGGTAATTTGTGTAGTTTCTGTTGTCATTATGATTTAAAAAGAGTAAACACAGTTGTTTGATAATAAATGGCTTCACCCAAGCACTAACCAGGAGTGAAAGAAAAGTTTTTGTGTTATCATTCATATTCTCTGAAAAATGGCCAAGAAATCATAAATTCTGCCAGGGTATGTAAACTTATGAGCACAACTGTATATATCACCAAATCCTAACAAAGATATCTCAGAGAGAGAGAAAGATAGACAGAGAGAGAGAGACAGATAGAGAGACAGTCTTCTCAGTCCTCCACAGTCTGGCCCCAGCACCCAAGCAGCACCACAGGCCAGCCCCCAACAGTATGGCCCCAGCACCCAGGCAGCATCACAAACCAGACCATCCAGACCTCCAAAGAACAATGCTGCCTCTCCAGCCTCACAAACAGCTCCTTGCCCAGCCAGAATAGAGCCAGTCACAGAGGAACAGGGTCCACTCCATCGCCAGCACCCTAAAACTGCAATCCTCATTGACTCCAATGGCAAATTCCTGGATCACAGAAAGCTGTTCCCTCGTCGCAGAGTTGGGAAGTTCTGGTGTCCTCACACTGATAAAGCCCTCCAGCTCCTCTGTCATGACCACCTGGGTGACCCTGACAACATCATCATCCACACTGGAACAAATGACCTGCGCCACAAGGGAGAGAGCGTGGCAAAGGCCATCATCAAGGTGGCTCAGACAGCACACAGGGAGTTTCCTAAGGCTAACATCACTATCTCCACATTACTACCACGGAATGACTTCCCCTGGGACCTAAACACGGTGATCATCTCAGAGTGTGCAGCATTAAACAAGGTCAACATCACCGATCACCCCACTCTGACATAGCACGAAGAGCACAGACCCAGAATTCATGTCTAGCATTAGAAGTCAAGATATTGTCATATTATAAGAAACATGGTATGGAGAAGACACAGACACCCACTGTCCCTCAAACTATAGAGAGATATTACTACCATTAAATGCCAGAACAGGATGTGAGCCTGACGTAGTGGATCCTGCTGGCAACAGTCACATCTTCGGGCAGTCCTCTCTATACCTCACCCCCACCACTATCAGACACAATCAAGACCACATTGTGAACAAAATGGGGAAAGAGCTAGTGCCTCTCTGTACATGCTTAATGGCAGGATGGAAGGGGACTCTTTAGGGAGGTTCACATATTGTTCAGCTCTTGGGACTAGTGTAGTCGATTACGCCATCACTGACATGGACCCCTGCCTCATCAGTACATTCACTGTCAGACCACAGACCCCACTATCAGATCACTGCCAGATAAATGCATATATAAAACCAGCTGTACAGAAGACAGTGACAGAACCTGAACCTGTGAACTACATCAAATAAACAATCCATTTAAATGGACTCCTGATGGTGAAGTTAGATTTAAAAATGTAATTACTGATTGAATTAACACATTCCTATCTACACACTTTCAACCAAACCAATTAAATGTGGCAGTTAGAAAGATAAATGATATTGATCATAAATCAGCCAGTAAAGCAGGTCTGACTAAGAACAGCTCTGCATCTAAACCGAGACTGAAAGAGGAAGAGTGGTACAACAAGGACTGCAAACATGTCAGAAGAAAATGAAGACAGCAGTCCAACCTAAAACACCGTCAGCCACAAAACACAGACCTGAGACAAACTTCTGTGGACACACTGAGAGAAAACAAACAGATCATAAAACAAGAAAAAACAACATCACCATCAGAAACTCAGAGAAACTGAGTCCATTGATCAAAATCAGTTCTGGGAGAGATGGAAGAACTTAAACAACAAAAAAGACAACCTGACCCCACAAAATGGGAACATTTGGAAAGATCATTTTGAAAAACTATATGAGCAAATTTCACCTAACGATCTCAATCAGAAACAGAAACAAATTCAAGAAAAATTGACAATCCTTGAATTAACAATCAAAAATAATCAAAACCCCCTTGATTACTTAATTACAATGAAAGAATTAGCATCAATAGCATCAATAAACTAAATCCTGGCAAAGCATGTGGAGCTGACGGCATCAGGACAGAGATGCTGAAACACAGCCCTGAGCTGAGACGGTCCTGCTTCAGCTCTTCAATCTCGTCCTTCAGTCAGGTTACTTTCCTGAGATCTGGAGCAGGGGGCTTATTTCCCCAACACATAAGAGTGGAGATCAATGTGACCCCAACAACTACCGAGGCGTTTGTGTGAGCAGTAATCTGGGGAAAGTTTTCTGCAGCATTATCAATGCCCGGATGCTGGCCTTCCTTATGGAACACAATGTCCTGAGTAAAGTCACGTTTACACTCTACACACTCTAATTAATCATCACGTACACCAAAAAAACAAGGGTAACATTTTTGCATGTTTTATTGATTTTAAAAAGGCTTTTGATTCTATTTGGGACTATATTATAAAATTCTCCAAATTGGAGTAGGGGGGAAACCTTACAACATAATTAAGTCAATGTATGTCAATAATAAATGTGGAGTCAAAACTACAGATGTCTTCACTCGAGGGAGAGGCGTCTTTCAGGGCAACAGCTTGTCTCCAGCTCTATTTAACATCTACATTAATGAGCTAGCACTACTGATGGAGCAGTCTGGAACCACTGGCCTAACCCTAAATTCCTGCTCTATGCTGATGACCTGGTGTTGCTGTCATCCACACAACAAGAACTACAGCAGCACCTGGACCTCCTGGAGGAGTACTGTCAGAACTGGGCCCTGACAGTCAACTTTAACAAATCTAAAATCATGATCTTCCAAAAGAAGCCAAGATCTTAGGAAAGCAAATATCAGTTCAAATTAGGAAACACCCACCTGGATCACAGCCTACACTATGATCACCTGGGCTCAGGTAGCTTTGGTCTGGCAGTGAACGCACTGAAACAAAAAGCATGTAGAGCATTTTATGCAATTAAAAGAAAATTTTACAAAATAAACATACCAATTAGAATTTGGACTAAAATATTTGATAGTGTAATCCAACCAATAGCCCTCTATGGTAGTGAAGTTTGGGGTCCACTGAGTCATCAGGACTACACTAGATGGGACCAGCATCCCATAGAGGCCCTGCATGCAGAACTCTGTAGGTCCATATTAAATATCCAAAGAAAAACACCAACCAATGCATGCAGGGCAGAATGAGGTCGTTACCCATTGATTATTAACATTAAAAAAAAAAGAACACTTAAATTTTGGTTACATCTCAAACTGAGCCCCCAAGACACGCTGAGTTTTCAGCCTCTACAAACCCAAGAATTGAACCCCAAAAAGAGTCCCTTCTGTCAGATGGTCCTGAGACTTACTGATTAAATAACAGCCAATACTGTTCAACCTCAGACCAGCACTGCTCTCCAACCACTGATCAGAGGAAACCAAATTATTGAATTAACAAAAGATGCCTATCTGGAACACTGGACCGATCAAACCAAAACTCAAAACAAACTGAACTGCTATCTGACCCTAAACTATGAACACAGACTGGCAGAGTATCTCTTTACTGTCAGAGATCCAAAGCAGAGACAGATCCAGACCAGATCCAGACTCAGTGACCACAGTCCAGCCACAGAGAGGACGACACAAGAAGTCCTGGCTACCAACAGAGGACAGAGTCTGTGGTCACTGCAGGACAGGTGAGGTAGAGACGGAGATGCTCTTCCTCTTAAACTGTGACAGATACAGTCACATCAGAGTAAATTACTTTAAGACATTTAATTTATTAATCCCAAACTTCAGATTTCAGTGACAGTGAAAAGCCTAGAATCACACCAACATCAACACACACACACACACATCCCACCATCGTAAACATACACACACACACACACACAAATCCCATCATCAACACACACACCAACATCATAAACACACACACACCTACACCATCAGCGCGCACACTAAACTTCAACACACACTTGTGTGTTGAGGTTTAGTGTGTGACTTGTTGAGTCTCACGTGTGTATTTAAGTTTTTTGCTATTTTCCTGGTTTATTTTTTATTATTTTCCTTATTGTTGTTGTTACTATTGTAATTATTATTATTATTGTTTTAATATCATTATTACTTGATGCTTTGGCAATATTGTCATTGCTACATTCATGCCAATAAAGCAAACTGAATTGAATTGAGACAGAGAGAGAGACAGAGAGAGAGATGTATATATGTTTTCTGCTATTTTCTTGATTTTATGAATTGTACCTTTTTTATTTTTTATTTAATTACAGTTTAATTACAAGTTAGTAACAAGCATTAATGGGATATGAGTGCACACAGATGAAGGAGATGGAGAGGAGAGAGGAGTTCAGTGCATCATGGGAAGTCTCCCGGCAGTCTAGGCCTATAGCAGCATAACTAAGGGGTGGCTCAGGGGTCACCTGAGTCAGCCCTACTATAAGCTTTATCAAAGAGGAAAGTCTTAAGCCTACTCTTAAATGTGAGGAGGGGGTCTGCCTCCCGTACACAAACTGGGATCTGGTTCCACAGGAGAGGAGCCTGATAGCTGAAGGCTCTGGCTCACGTTCTACTTTTAGAGACTCTAGGAACCACAAGGAACCCTGCATTCTGAGAGCGCAGTGCTCTAGTGGGGTAATAGGGTACTATGAGCTGTGATGGTGCCTGACCATTTAGGGAGAAGGGTTTTACAGGGAGCCAGTGTACAGAAGCTAATATGGGAGAAGTATGATCTCCTTTCCTGGTTCTGTTGGTTCTGCAGGAACACAGTCTGAACCTGGACCAGCTGCTGGGTCCTGGTCTTTATAAGGAGCAGTATCGAGCCGATATGATTCGTTGGGGAGAAACTCGACGATGCCAGGACCCTGGATTCTTCTGTCGCCTAGCAACCAGAGGAGCACGGCAACCTGTCTGGGTACGTCACTGTCCACCACTGATGTTACAGCTTCTTCTTCTTCTTCGTTTATCCCGCTGCTTAGTTTTTCAGCCTCTGTCATATTTTATCAAAATACCCAAAACCATCAAGTGCTCCCTAGCAACCATCTCTCTGTCAGGTGGTGAGTGATGCGCGGCGGCTGTCAGACCTGCAGTGGTTCTGGTCGGAGTTTCCTCGACAGACTCGAAGTGTCAGAGTTCAAAGTTCAGAAAAAACACGCAAACGGAGGGGGTGGAGCTTCACTGCAGGTAAGATCTTTCTGTTTACCTACCTGTCTGCTTACCTGTCTGTCTCAGACGTGGATGATCCAGAGTCAGAGTTTTAGTTTACCCGTCTGTTTGTCTGTAAAAAGTTTACAAAAGCACGCACAGCTAAATACGATGAATACAAGGTGTAAAAAAATAAAGTCTGCACACTAGATAATGCTCCCTGTCTGTCTCTCAGGTGTGGATGATGCGGAGTCAGAGTGCGGGTTGGACTGTGGGGTTGAATTTGATTGGCTCATCACTAATGAAACTGATGCCCCCTCATTAGAAGAGCAGCTGCAGCCGATCCTGAAGCTGGCCGAGGAAGCAGCTGATAATCACTGATCAGTGATCTTATTGATAACTGATTAATGTTCAAGGTTCTGTGTGGAGTTTTCAGAAAGTCCTTGTTATTAATGACACCTAGTGGCCTTAAGAGAACTGCAGTCAGCATCTTGTTGCATCCTGGGTATCGGCCAAAACTGACATCACAGACTGAACGAGATCTACAGTCATATTTAGAATAACGTTACTATCTGTAACCTTCCTATATTTTATTTGGACCATTGGCTCAATGATGCTAACTAGCTTGCCGTTTACAAATTACTTTATCAGCTAACGTTAAGAAACAACCAACGCCAGATCCATGCCGCGTAGCTAAGTTACGTAACCTTAGCTTAGGTTACAGTTGGCTAGTTGGCCCCTAACCCCAAAATAAATTTGTTATACAGCAAATTAATCAATTAATGAGCTTTAACATTCAAATTCTGTACGATTTTTTGTCTGCAAATAAATAAAAACCACAGTCAGTTTGGATCTACATACCAGTGGCGGTGCTTTTATTTTATAAAATCCTGTCTCACTTTGTTTCATGATTTATTACAATGAGCTGTGACATCAGCACAGTGATAACATCATCACCGGCTTCCAGGTAAAAACATTTCTAAACTTTATTCAATCATGTCATCATGCCAAAGGTCACCTGTAGAAAAAAAAAAAAGACAGGGGATGTGTCTCCGGCCTCCGATTGGCCCCTGGTCTACCATACATGGCAGTGGAATGCCTTGCTGTGATTGGCTACCTTAAACCACGCTACCTTCAAACAAAAATAATAAATCATTGACTAACAAGACGTTGGCTCTAATCAATCAGTCATTAATTAACGTGGCAAAGAAAACTAATCAGAATAACGACAAACCGTTAACACAAACACTCGGAGGTTAATTAGTCGTTAATTAGTTCTTAATGAAGGAATGGCTGTAAGTCACTGTTAAACTCCCTTATAGTCAAAAAAAAAAAAAAACATCCAGCAGCTCCTCATCTGGCCTCCCTCTCATAATACTGAGGAGGGGGGAGAGAGGGGGAGAGGGGGGTTGGCACTGTCAGTGGGTGAGGAGAATGAGAGCAGGGGGAGGAGTGCCAGACAGGAGGAGTAAATTAAAGCAACACTCCAAATGTGACTTCAGGTTCAGAGAAGGAATGTGTGAAAGCAGGAATCACTACGAAAGGAGGGTGGGGGGCTACACCACCCTGACACCTCCCTCACATCCACCAGGAGAGAAGGAGCAGCAGAAGAGGGGGAGGAGGTGACGGAAGGAGGAAGAATGTTTTGGCCACTAAGTTTCCTGATCCACCAAGAAGCCAGCAAAGGGATGTGAGAGGATGGAGGAAAGAAGCAGTGGGGGGAGGAATGTTTTGGCCACAGAATTTAACCCTGATCTCCCTAACATCCACCAGGAGGAGAGGAGAGGAGAGGGGAGGTGGAGGAGGAGGTGAGGTGGGGGAGGTGAAGGTGAGGTGAAGGTGAGGTGGGGGGGAGGTGAAGGTGAGGTGAGAGGTGAGGAGAGGAGCAGTGGGGGAGGAGGAGGAGGTTCAGCAGGAGTTGAGCTCCTCCATGGTCTGATTCAGAGTCGCCTGCAGCTCCATGTTGGCATTTCTGGCTGAAGTCAGAGCATCTGAAAACAAACAAACAATAAGCAGACAAAAAAAAGTCAGATGTGAACATCCTGCTGTTGAATTACTAAATCGTGCTTTCACATTACTAAGACTTTCTGTCCTCGAATCGATAAGACCAGCCCTCAAACAGTAAAGACGTGCCCTTGAATCGATAAGACAAGCTCTCGATTTGATAAGCTGAATAACTATAACCATGTTAAAAATATAATGCTGTACTTAATTATTAATTAACCACAATTAATTGCTGAGTACTAATTATTATTTCCCTTCCTGACACTTGCTGAACTATATAATATAAACAAACCAAACTCCTGCACACAGACAGAATCCGTCTCACCTTCCAGGCTGTCGATGGTTTTCTCCAGTTTGGCCACTGAACGCTCTGCAAACTCTGCTCTGGTCTCGGCCTGAAACACAAGAAGTTAACAGGTGACAAACAGGAAGTCAGCAGGTCACAGGTAACAGACAGGAAGTCAGGAGTGTTCAGTAACTTTTCTGGTGGTCAGAAATGTTTTGCAAACCGTTTGACGAATATTTGTGCAACACTGTCTCACCTCCTTGAGTTTGCTGCTCAGGTTCTTGATCTCCTCTTCATACCTGTCTTCCTTCAGAGAGTACTGAAAAGGAGAGACAGACAGCCAATCAGAGAACCAGGTTTGAGGACAGCTCTGAAGGCGTCAGTCCTCCGTCACACCAGCTTCACCTCTGGTTTCAGATCTGCAGGTAACCAGTTAGTTAACACATATCTATTGAACTCTATGACCCACAGGTGGGAGGTGAACCAGATGTTGAGAAACATCTGTTCAGTGTTCATGTAGCTTTAACCTGCTGAACCTCCACCTGAGACATCTACAGTTACTGTTTAACTGTCATGTCCTCTGAATGTGTCTGTCTCTGTGTTTCACTCTCCTGCCGACACATTTCAGTGGAGTTCACAGTTGTGTTTACTGTGTTGCGTTTGTCTGCATGCCGATGTCCACCAGACACATGAAACAGATGTCTCCAATAGCAGAGACCGAGACAGAAAGGGACACATCCAGTGATGACAGTCAGATTAACTGTTGTATGTTCAAATGATAAATTCAAATTTATTGAAACGTAATGACTTTGAAAGCAGTTTTACTTCAAGATCAACTTAGCAGCTGATTTAACATCTCACCTTACTGCATTGATGAAGAAGTGTACTTCAGGGTGTTTCAGTACACTGTGACATCACTGTTTGGGTTTGGTTACAGGTGCAACACTGCAACACTGCTGACCACACCCATCAGTGATGCTGGGTGGTGAAATATTCAACCAGTAACACCAGTGACACATTAATGGACTGAGTGAACAAACAGGAGTGAAGTTACTGTTTAAGATATCTCAGAGTTCTTTAATGACCTCCTCCTCCTTCCACCCCCCCCTCCTCCACCTCATCCTCTTTTTAATTTCTCCTCCCATTCCTCCTCCTCCTCCTACCTTCTCAGCCTGGGCCTCCAGAGACTTTGAACTAGTGAAGACAGTTTTCAGCTCCTCCTCCAACACTCGACACTTACTGCAGGTCAAAGGTCACATCAAAGACAGAGGACAGGTTGTGTCAACAGGTGTTGTAAGTCGTTGTGTTATTGTGTTTCAGAAAACAGGTTTAGTGAAAACTCTGAGTTTGTTAAACCTGAGTTAAGAGAAACCAGACACAGATCACTTAAACTCAGTCACTGTTGTAACTTTAACTTGTCAAATTGATCATCTTGTTGATAGTGCTGCAGGCTCACTGTGAATAACACTCGACTCTATTGCCCCTCTAAAAAAGAAGATAATAAAACAGAGGAGGTTAGCTCCATGGTATAACCCGCAAACCCGCACATTAAAGCAAACATTGCGAAAACGTTCTACCAATCTGGAAGAATCACGTTTAGCCTGGCAAGATGGTCTTTAAATCTATAGGAAGGCCCTCCGTAATGCTAGAGCAGCCTACTACTCATCATTGATAGAGGAGAATAAGAACAACCCCAGGTTTCTGTTCAGCACTGTAGCCAGGCTGACAGAGTCACAGCTCTGTTGAGCCATGTATTCCTATAGACCTCAGTAGTAACGACTTCATGAGCTTCTTTAATGATAAAATTCTAACTATTAGAGACAAAATTCAGCACCTCCTGCCATCAGTTGGTTCTGACTTATCTTCAAACACAGGAACCTTAGAAACAACTGTAAAACCTGATGTACATTTAGACTGCTTTTCTCCCATCAACCTTAATCAACTAACTTCATCAACGTGTCTCTTAGACCCCATCCCAACTAGGCTGCTTAAAGAAGTTTTACCCTTAGCACTTCTTTACTAGATATGATCAATCTGTCATTATTAAAAGGCTATGTGCCACAGTCCTTTAAAGTAGCTGTAATTAAATCTTCTTAAAAGGCCCATTCTTAATCCAGGGGTTTTGTCAAATTATAGACCTATATCTAACCCTCCTTTTCTCTCTAAGATCCTTGAGAAAGCAGTCGCCAATCAGTTGTGTGACTTTCTACACAACAATAAGCTGTTTGAGGATTTTCAGTCAGGTTTTAGAATGCATCATAGCACAGAGACAGCACTGGTGAAAGTTACAAATGACCTTCTAATTGCATCTGACAAAGGACTTGTCTCTGTACTTGTCTTGTTAGATCTTAGTGCTGCATTCGATACCATTGACCATCACATTCTATTACAGAGACTAGAACATTTAATTGGCATTAAAGGCACCACACTAAACTGGTTTAAATCCTATTTATCAGATAGATATCAGTTTGCACATGTTAACGATGAATCCTCTATGCACACCAAAGTTAGTCACGGAGTTCCACAAGGTTCTGTGCTTGGACCAATTCTGTTTACCTTATATATGCTTCCTTTAGGCAATATTATTAGGAAGCACTCCATACATTTTCATTGTTATGCAGATGATACCCAATTATATTTATCGATCAAGCCAGATGAAACCAATCAATTAGCTAAACTTCAAGCATGCCTTAAGGACATAAAAACCTGGATGACCTGCAATTTTCTGATGTTAAACTCAGACAAAACCCAAGTTATTGTACTTGGCCCTGAACACCTTCGAAACACATTATCAAAAGATATAGTTTCTCTAGATGGCATTGCCCTGGCCTCCAGCGACACCGTAAGGAATCTTGGAGTTATCTTTGATCAGGATATGTCCTTTAACTCCCACATAAAACACACTTCAAGGACTGCCTTTTTTCACTTACGTAACATTGCAAAAATCAGGCACATCCTGTCTCAAACAGATGCAGAAAAACTAGTCCATGCATTTGTTACATCTAGGCTGGAGTATTGCAACTCTCTATTATCAGGCTGCCCCAATAAGTCCCTTAAGACTCTCCAGCTGATCCAGAATGCTGCGGCACGTTTACTGACAAGAACCAGGAAAAGAGATCATATTTCTCCAATATTAGTTTCTCTACACTGGCTCCCTGTAAAATCCAGAATATAGTTTAAAATCCTTCTCCTCCTTTGATAAAGCTTATAGTAGGGCTGACTCAGGTGACCCCTGAGCCACCCCTTAGTTATGCTGATATAGGCCTAGACTGCCAGGGGACTTCCTATGATGCACTGAGCTCCTCTCTCCTCTCTCCTCCTCTCCCTCTCCATCTGTACACCCTCATATCCTATCAATGCTTGTTACTAATTCAACTTCTTCCCGTAGTTGTGTGCTTTCTCTCCTCTCTCTCTCTCTCTCCTTCTGTTGCTTTCTGCAGGTATTTCTGCCTCCGGAGCTGTAGAGTCTGGATCTAAGGTTGCAGCCACCTGCTGCCCCCGTGCTCCTGCTCTGCACCCGCTGCTGCTATTACTGTTATTGCTCTTATTATTAGTATTACTACTATAATATTGCTCTTATTATTATTTCTGTTGGTGTTATCATCAGTACCATTACCACAACTATTGCTTTGCATCCCTGTGTGGAACTGTATTGTGCTGCTGTATGTTCCCTTTCCTCCTGCTCTCTTTCTCCCCCCCCCTTCAACCCAACCGGTCGAGGCAGATGACCGCCCACCCAGAGCCTGGTTCTGCTCGAGGTTTCTACCTGTTAAAAGGGAGTTTTTCCTTGCCACTGTCGCCTAGCGCTTGCTCATGGTGGGAACTGTTGGGTCTCTGTTAATATAAAGAGTCGGTCTAGACCTGCTCTATATGAAAAAGTGCCCTGAGATAACTTTGTTATGATATGGCGCTATATAAATAAAACTGAATTGAATTGAATTGAATGTATTTACCACCTTCAAGCTCCCCATATTATTCAGAAAAAAATCTTCATGAACTCCAGAAAGAAATACTTCACTTCCAGTCACTTGGCTCTGTATTGTTTTGTGGGGATTTCAATGCCAGAACTGGCAAGGAGAAAGATTTTATTGATACAGATGGCAATAATCATTTAGATGTATCTCCTCTATACCAACTCCCTGTTACAAAACAAGGCATAGCTATGATAGAATAGTGAATAAGAGTGGAAAAGAAATTCTACAAATGTGCAAAGCCCTGGGATTATACATTGTTAAAGTTAGGACACTAGGAGACTCTCTGGGCAGGTTTACCTACTGCTCTGTGTTGGGAAATAGTGTCATTGATTATGCAATCACAGATCTCTATCCAGAAAACATAAATGCAGTCAACAATGTCCCATTCAGACCACAATCAGATCACACTCTGAAAAAAATAGAGACCAATATCCAGACACATACCCCTGATGACAAGCTGTTACCCCTCCCAAAACACGTATTTAACAACACTAACATCCAACACATGCTAGATACATTTCTATGTAACCAATACATGATAAACAAAGATATCAGAAATCTGGCTGCTAAAGATTTGGATGATATATTTATGAAATTGGCAAAAGAGTCCAAAATGAAGAGACCAAACCCCAAATCAAACAAAAAACAAGCAAAACAGCAATGGTTTGACAGTAAATGTTTCCTTTTTCTTTACTTTTCTATATCATGTGCAATATTACATTTATTACTTTTTCAATATCACATGCAATATTACTTTTTATTACTTTTTCTATATAATGTGCAATATTACTTTTCAATATCATGTGCAATATTACTTTTCTACATCATGTGCAATATTACTTTTCTTATTTAGTTTATTTATCTTACTAAATGTATCTTACTGTTACATAAAGCTAAAATCTTGCCCTTTTTCAGTGTTTGCCAGCAGATGGCCCTATATGGGAGGTTGTGACACTTGTCACATGTATGATATTGCAGTTGGTGAGAGATGACAGAGTTCAGCTCATGTTTTAACAGCCCCGCCCAGCTCACCACACACTGACTCTCAGAGGAAATGAGCTGAGCAAAAACCTCTTGACACATCAGAGTAGCTCATTTAGTTGACATTACTTATAGGTTTCCTGTGTAAACTGTGTGTAGATATTCAAATAACCGAACTAAGCTTTTCTGAAGACATTTGAGAAAAAGAGAAATACAGACATTATGGGAGCATCTTCCTCTGGCTTGTTGGATGAGGCCAAAATCAGCAACATCAAAGGTAAACTGTTAAAGGTTAAATGCTTCTTGTTTAGAATTGTTCATAAGGACTTTGATGCCCGAGGTATCTTATAAGTCAGTCCTATTTAAATCTGAGTTTTCCATAGAGAGTAAATTGGAAAGAAAGGAAGAAAGAGAGAGAGAAATGTAAAGGAGTGATAGTGGCACAAGCAATAGTAGCAACTGGAGCAGCAGTATCAGAAGTAGTTGTAATAGTAGCAGTAGTAGTATACTTGCAGTTATTGCAGGAGGAGTAGTTGCAGTGGTGGTAATTGGTTACCCTCCACTGTGTATCTCCTTTGGATCTGAGTGTCAAGTTACAACCACACAGTTTCTGTCCTGTCCAGTTTCTAATATTCCTGACATGTACTGCCCATAGATAAATAGTTTGCCATACTGACTTAGGGATATTTTACAGTGTGGCCAAAAAACCCTATATAATCTAATGTAATTAAACACAATAGCATTGACACTGTCAGAGAGGAGTTTATTCAAATCTGTGGCTTTGTAGTTAGTAGTGGTGTTTGTATTGGACTGCATTGTACTGGAAGGTGTTTCTACATGCATGAGGGGGGCATTATTAGATAGCTTTCAGCAAAGAGGCAGACAGGAAACATGGGGAGGGGTGTGACATGCAACGAAGGTCCCTGGAATCATAGTGGGGACATTGTGGTTACATGGTACCCGTTTTAACAACCAGGCCACCAGGACAGTTATGAGTTATATTTTTAATAAAAAGTGTAATTTGATAATGTCACAAATTATAATAAATAACTTTCAATTAACTTTGAAACAAAAATGATGTGCTAGTCGCTTTGCTTGTGTCTATATTGCATTCCTATACACGTTATCAGCACAGTCACATCCTGTCACTAATCTCCACTGCAAACTAGAATGTAATTACAGCTATTTCCAACTATTACATTATTATGCGTTGTCTGTCTGATCTCTGTGTGTGTGTGTGTGTGTGTGTGTCAGTGCATAAGATGAAAGTCCGGCGACAGAGTGGCCCAAACAGTGAGTGATAGTGGCCATAGGCTGTAAACAAATGATAATTAACAGATTATGACTGAGCCACATTCAAACACATCATGAGACACAGTTAAGAGAGTACATTAATCCATCTCTTCTTACAAATCAACAGACATTTGCCAAACCTCAGACAGACCACTGTACACAGCATTAACGATGTTAATAAGTATGAATTTTGCCGACCATAAATCACAAAATGACCACAATTTAGATTCCATAATAGATTTTTAAATATGTATTTTAATATATAGTTATCAGTGTGACCACAGAGAATGAGATAAGGAAACAAGATGTTCTTTTGACAAAATCAGTCACAGTCAGTAAGTAACATCACACCCACAAACTGTGGCTGTGAGTGTATGTAGTTATGTTTTTGCTTTCCATATGACTTGTCATGATCACATCATTAATTCTTGAGCATTTTGTTCTGTGATTGAAAAGTTAATTCTGTGTGTGTGTGTGTGTGTGTGTGTGTGTGTGTGTGTGTGTGTGTGTGTGTGTGAGGTAATTGCTATCTTTCTCTCAGCCTCACCCCCTGTCTCTCAGCCCCAGTCCTTCATGCTCATTATTGAACTCAGAGCGGAGCAGCAGCAGTGGGCTGGTCGCCCGTTTCAATCCACTATACCAGAATCACAAACTCAAAGGTTAATTCCGGTATTTTTAAAACTAGACCCCAAAATTTGTTAAAAAGGTTTAAAAATACTTGAATTACCCTTTAAAGTCCCCATATACAGTATATATTGTATCAGTGGATGGGCTTATTTGATTGAACATTTCCCCTGCTCAAGCCTGGGTAATACACTGTCCTCTCCTACACACCACCCAAACCTGAGCACATGCACTTTCACAATGTAACTTTAAAGCTGCATTAGTTGATTTTTTTTGTCTCTTGGGGGCAGTGGGACAAATTGTAAACACAACATTGAAAAATTATCACCATATAAAGTTGTTATGGCCAAGATGTTAGCAAACAGTTACCCATTAACACATCCAGCTGACATGGAGAAACATGATCATTCTTTTGGAGTCATGTACATCTAATTTTCACTCCTCTTTCAGCAGTTTGTGGTCTCTGCCAACTCAAAATATCTGGCTCTTTAGCTCCACTGTGTTCACCAGCTAGTCGCTAACTTTCTCTTTCATTTGGAGTTGTTCGTTTCAAGTTCTTTATTGTCATGTGCACAACAATTACAGTGGAGCAGTCACTGGCAATGAAATTCTTGGTTCTCAGGCTCCCTCCAACACTGCTCAGACAACATGTATGAAAAGAAAATCACACAAGTAAAAGAGAAACAATGACATAAAATAGTGCAGAAGTTAAAATATAGGTAGGTATAAATGGTAGTAGTAAATATATATAAAAACGGAGATGTAAACAGTAACTAAGTAATAGTAATATAAAGTACAGTAACACAGTTGGCTAATCAGAGCTTTTTTGCCGAAAACAGGTAACAAGGTTGATGAGAGCGGTGAGAGTGAACCAAAAAAGACAATGAGCTGAAATAGGCTAAAACGCTCCGTAGAGCCGAGGGGAACTGCAGAGTATGGTGATAATTCTATGCAGGTTAATCAGCAAGAGTCTCCAGTTTCACATTATACAGTAAATAGTTATATAATCCATTGTTACCATAAAAATATTTATTTGTGCAGCTTTAATATACACATTTTCTCTATTAAAGCTAAATCTACCACTTACTATGTACCAGTGGTTTCTTGCCATAAATAAATAAGCTGATTATTCAGTTCTGAGATGAAAGAAATTATATTTTTTAAAGGGGCCAGGCAAATAGAGACAAATACAGTATGACTTTTTTTTTTTTAAATATGCATGTTTGTGTGTGTGTGTGTGTGTATCCAGGACTTGTCGACAGTACATTCCAGAGCTTCAGTGTGTTTTACCATCAGCAGTATTCTGCAGCCTACTTCAGACATCTACACCAGGAGGTGGAGCCTAAGAGAGAGGGGAGGGGCCTATTGCTCACACGCGGGGTAGGAGCTGCACCTGTCAATCTTTTCCATCAGTCAACACTGGTTTACTCTTAACTATATCTTCATGCTCGATGTAGCTTGAAAATCTGTTCTAATGTTTTAAGATGTCAAATCAGTGTGTGTGTGTGTGTGTGTGTGTGTGTGTGTGTGTGTGTGTGTGTGTGTGTGTGTACAGCCTCAGTATGCTCCGGAGGAAGTGCTGTACCAAGGGAGTGTGAAGTTCTCCTGCTGGGATGAGCAGGGAAAGAAATGCAGAGAGAGATACACAGTCCTTAGAAGAGACTACAAAGTGGAGATACATGAAAACATGGAGGTAACACTTTCACAAAAAAACAACAACCTTGACCTTCAGAATCTAAATGATATGTGTGCTTGTGCTGGACATTGTTGTCTGTGTTTCCACCTGTAGACTTTCAGTCGTGGATGTGCAGCTAAGTTGATCTTCCAGCCAGCAGGGGCCAGTGTGTTCACCACAGAGGAGGAGTCCAGAGCTCACCTGGAGAAAACCTGTGCTGGAATACTCAATGGTAGCATTCATTTATTCTTATATAACAATATACCTACAGTATTTAATCATAGCTTGATTTACAGTGTTAACACCCAGCTATTTTGTCAGCTTAAATGATCAAATGTGGGCTATCAGTGATTGAGAGATTCACTCTGGTGCTTGTGTGAATTTCTGGTGTCAAACTCTGACCTAACATTAGATCTGTCACCTCTCTCATCACTTTGGTTTGAGGTATCACAGACTGACCAGTTTGTTGCTGCTGTGTGCAGTTTACAAGTATAATGTCAAAGTTTGTTATAATGAAACAAGCGTTCATTAGGAGCTGGAAACATGTAACGTTTATTTGTACAACTTTATGGTTATATTTACTTCAGAAGCAGCTTGGTCTAATTGTAAAAACAAAAATGAACAAAAAGAACCTGATCCAAGACCCCAAGCTGTATTTTTGCTTTATTTCATCCATTATTTAGAGGGCTCGCCAGGCTAACACAACAGTCTCTTTCCCTTTTTCCTCTCATGCAGGCAATTGGCAAAGCCAGTGAGAGAAGGAGATATTTTTCTCATTAAATTACATTAAAAAATAACTGAACCCAAACCCAACCAAATCCCAAAGCTTCATGCAACAAAACCGCCCAAACCCGACCTGAAACCAGATTTCCGCTACTCGTCCCAAACCCATTGGGTCCTGTCAAAAATATGGCCAGCACCAGTTAGGTTCACTCAGGTCTTGTATGCAGAACTGTACCCGAAACCCAATACTCTGTTGGTACCTGTCAGGTTCAGGTCACATAGAAGGACTCTAATGTGTTTCTAGTCTCGGTTGTGCAGGGGGTTCCTGACGTCACGACCAAGAGTGTAGCCAAGCTGGTTTGAAGGTGTAAACCACAACATCCTGGGTTTTAAACCATCCAAAATCCTAGGAGGTGGATGTGACTTTGATACTAGAGATGCTTCCCATTATCTTTGTTGTTTTCTTTGAACCATAATGGCTATATTTCCCTAACTTTAACCAGGTAGTTTTAGTTTCCTGGGTTGTTTGGAAGGCTCCGACAAATAACCTATTTTGTCATTTTTTAGGACTTGTTGGAAAATTATTATATTATTAAAAGCATAATCTCTATAAACAGATATGTGCATATGAATACAGAATCTGTAGGCAAGGGACAAGATTTTGGTATCTGAAGTGCTCTGCTTTCAGTTTGTAGTCCGATTGTAGTCTGAGTAGTATTGACCAATCATATTTGAGCGGGCTTTGGTTGCATGCATGTAAACAGTCTGTGTGGAGAGCAAAGGAGGCAGAATGCATTGGCCAAAATGCAATCCCGGAATGATCGGCTACCGTCTGACGACAATTTAGCTTTTTATCAATCTTGACCGGCACAAGGAAGAGGAAGTCTTGGCCCGGATATCTGTTATCCATTATCCAGATATCTGCTGGCTACACAGGAAGCCCCAAAACATTGGCCGTTGCCCCCAGAGGCTAACTCATCATCAGACGATAGCAGATGGGTTCTGAGATTGCTAAAAGCATATCTAAGAGTCAAGAGTTGTTGTCACTGGTTAACATGAACCTCAGCTGCTTTTATTTTGTTGAACATAAACTAATTCATGGTTCAGAGAAAATACAGTCAAGCCCATACCTGTAACACTGTTGTCTGTGTGTGTCTATGTGTGAAGGAGTGAAGGAGGATTCTTCTTCGGTGATGTCATCTCCAGATGTGTTTGCTGTGTATCTGCACCTGCCATACATGGGCCACACCTGCTTCCTGTTCCAACAGGAAGAAGAACGAGATCACTTCCGGTCTGCCCTCAAGACCTGCATTAGACACTGCAACCTGGGTAAAACAAAACACTCGCGCACATTTTCTCTGGTCCACTTTTACACTTAGTGCTGTACCTATGTCTGAAATATGCAGTATATTAACATTGGAAAAAAAACAATTTTGGGGGGGTAGTAATGACCAGTAGCTTATGTTGGCTACTGTTAGCTTACATAATCAAACTTAGATATTTTTGAGTAACTTGACTGACTTGACTATGACTTCCCCACACTTTTCCACTTGTGCTACTATTAAATACGTCACCACCATGTCACAGATAAGAAGTAAACTCACCGTACCTCAAAAGGAGACACATTTGTTGTTTCTGGCTTGTGGTTTCTACTCGCTTTTGGTCAGGTTGTGAAATGATGATCTCTCTATAGACTCAGGAGAGTCAGAAAATGAAGAGAAATTCAGTGTGCCTTTGTCTTGTTATCGCTTATGGCACAGTAGCCACTGTTCAGCCAAAGTTACATGGTCTTGCTTTAAGTACGAAGCTGGTGTCAGGAAAACAGTTAGCTAGGCTCTGTCCAAAGGCTAACAACAACTCTAAAGTTTGCTACGACAATTTATGTTTTAGAGGGAGTTAAGTGCGGGAACTATTTCTTGGCAAACAACAGCTGGGCATAGTGACTCTGCACCGCTTCCTGTTGTTCATCAATAAATAGTTACAGCACGTGACCCCCCCGAAATCACAATTTGTTTTTACATTTTTGCTTATGTATTGATTAAACATATGAGATACAACATATTTTTATGTTAAGCGAAGCAAAACCTGCCCTTGCTCTGGTTTTGTACATTCATAAAGAGGGCAAATAAGCCTATTTCCCAAAATGATAAACTAATCCTTTGAAATTTCAATGAAGAACAGTTCATTAAAACAAGGAAAGAACTAATAAGTCCTTAGAAAATATGGTATTTTAATTACTACACGTGAAGTTTGTTATTTGAAATTTACTGATGATGTACAACACTACATGCCTTGAATTATATGCGGTTTAAAAATGTTCCCATACAGTATTTTAAACTGCTAAAATGGTATTTGAGTCATAACCATCATCCTACTACTGGGGTGGTGTAAGGCTTTTAATGATTCAAATATGCCTCGACATTTTTAGATTTTTGTAATGTCAGATGAGGGTGTAAAATATGTAAACCTGCTGTAGAGTGCGCTTGCTGTTTGGCTCTTTTTCAGTTTGTCACTTATGTGGTGGCAATTTCCCTAGCGACAGATACAAATATTAATGCTGTTGGCTTCCTGTGCGGTTAGCAAGGATACAAACTAAAAAAACCAACCCCTTCACTTGAAGTCACAAGGTTGCGAAAACACAGCTTGTCATGTCTGCACAGCCACCAAGATGTCCTCAGCAGTAACAGGAAACAATGCACAGCTGGCCAGCAGTGACTGTGACTTTAGACACTTAAAGGAGCCACAATATAAAAACAGGGTCTGTCTTAGTAATAAGTTACTCTTTTTTTCTAATAACATTATCACTTTACTTTTATTATGTTTTTGGAATTTCAGTTCTTTGATTTAATAAACTGGACATGGCTCCCTCTAGTGTCCAGAAACATAACTTTCCTATACAGGAAACCAGTGTTGACCAGCCTATCTGTCTTATTTTACCAGATCAAATTAAAAGTAATGAATTAACAGTTCATTACAAGTAACAAAAAATCACCTTCTCCTTTTCTCATCCAAGTTAGTTTTACAGAAACAAAGGGTCAAATGACAGTGACAGTGACAAACCCACAGAGAACTATTACCCTACGCTGCAGTTCCTTCAGCTCTGCTGTGTGTTTTAGCATCTTTCAGTTCATTGCTTTAGTTTTATGGCCTACATCTTTACTGTTTGGATTCAGTCTCAGCGCTCTCATCAACTTAATTTACAGCAGCAGCCAGCAGCTGTTTTGATCCCACGTTACACTACCTGCACAGAAACCACCAAACAGCAGACAGACACAGTTAGCGACCAGTTGGTGAACATGGTGGAGCATATGGCTGCCATAGATCCCTCTCTCGAGTTGGTGGAGACCAAAACAGAGCAAGAAGGAGAATGAATATTTGACTTAGCAAGGTGGTCAGACACGACTCCAAATGAATTCTAATGTTTCTTCATGTCTGTTGAATGTGTAAATTGTTTGCTAACACATTAGCCATAACAGCTTTATAAGGTGATATGTCAAATGTGTTGCTTGTTTTGCCCCCAAGTGGCTATAAAAACGGATTAATGCAGGTTTAATAAAGGTAGTAGTTTGAGATGATGCATACAACTGTGTGGAAAACTGAGGTATTTCCTACCAACTACAGTAAGTAGCTTTAAAAGTTGGATATTAGAGGTAACAGCTTATTCACTGTTGCTACATGGGATAGCAGTCATTTTGCTCTACTGAATAACCACCTAGATGAAAAATTAAAGACAATCTAAGACAAATAACTTCAGGGTTCAATGCATGTATTCATTGTAATATTCTATATACAATTATGAACCATTAGTGTTCAACACATCATACATGTTGCACCTTTAAACCTGAAATTTAAATTGTAAAGGAAATTATGTCACCACATTGGCTGAATGTGTGTGTGTGTGTGTGTGTATGTGTGTGTGTGTGTGTGTGTGTGTGTGTGTGTGTGTGTGTGTGAATTAACCCCCACTGTCAGTGACATCAGGGGAAATGATTTCATGCTGCCTGCCAGTCAGTTTTTAGCTGCACTAGTGTGATTCATGCGGATGGTGTTGGTGATAAAGGGAAGTATTCTCAGCACTATTAGTGCTTTCTGTTCCTCAAATGTCTTCCATCAATTTAGTAAGAATAGAATGCCATATATGCGGTTCCAGTAGTGCAGAGAATGTACTTACCTATCATTAACTGCATTTACTTTCTTTTCCTCTGTAGAAATTTCCCAAATATATAGTTTCTTCTTTACGCTTTCTTTATCAGACAGCCGACAGTAGAGAGATGACAGGAAATGAGACTATCGGTGGGAGGTTGGGAACGACATGATGCAACAAATGTCCCTGGGTGGACAGGAACCAGGGATGTTGCAGTTCATGATCAGTGCCCTAACCCTAACTCTTAGGCCACCAGGGCGCCCCAATAGTTTCATTTTAAAAAAAGGCTCCATAATTCCCTAAAACAGTTGGTTACTCGCGTTTTTAACAAACGTTACTCAAACTGGAGGAAATAGTGCATGTGTTGGGGACTATTTTCAGCAGTGGATGAATCCACATTTGGTGCTCTAGTGAGTGTTTGGAGCAGCAGGATGGTGTATGTGGGTTGAGTCCAAATAAACTACAGTGTGTGTTCATGATAATGAAGGAACATGTCACCCAGTGCATCAGTGTGGCTCATTGATGTGATTTTAATATTTTCTGGATGACAATGGAGCTCTATGGCACAGAGGAAGAAGATATGTCAGGCTGTGATACACACACAGTACTTGTTAGTAGGTACATTCACTGTTGGTTTGGGTCTTTTCTTGGGATTTGTTGACAATCAGAAAAATCTAATATAATCATCACCAGCTTATCCTTTAAAAACCACTTAATGCAATGAATGCTTGAAAGAAATAGGAACAGGAACAGACACGCCTGTACAATAAGATCTCACATAATAACCCTACAGTAAAACAACCATTGTAAAAGTAATGTTTAGTTAAATTGTTGAATTGTTAATGGCCTTTTTTTCTGCAAGGAATACAACTCAGCTCAGGTTTCCTAATAATGAAGAATCCCCTCAACCAATGGGAACCTCACCCAATAGATATCCTTGGAATATCCAGAGGTCCCCAGCTAAATAAGCAATAGATTAATTTCATATGAATAGCAATTAACCTCAATTAAGGGACAACTTCTATGTTCTAAAACTTATATGGTTTTATGACACAATCTATAGTTGACTTTTACCATTACAGTATCCATTTTTGATCAGTTTTAGTATCTCTTCCTGTGAATCTTGTCTAGTGTGAGGTATTGATGTCCAAGTTCCACAGAAGGGACAGGACAGATGTAAAGGACAGGATGACTATGATTTCAATCACACTCCTTCAGAATCATGACTAACTCCACACTTCCTGCAGACCCCTGGTGTGATTCATCCTATGAGAGCCAGGCGTACGTCAGAGCCCTCCGACTCTACCGCCAGGACAAAGGATGCTATGAATCCTGGGAAACGCTGCTGGGCACTGAGGAACAAGTCAGCAAACAAACACACACACATACACACACACTTCAGCTTTCTGTCTGTCTGTGGTCCTTCGTCCACTTGCTTATTAAATTGTGCGTTTGCGTGTGTAGGTGCTGGCCTCCCAGGTGACGGAGGAAGTGTTGCCATGGTTACAGACTCAGCTTCAGTCCAGAGTGAAGGGCAAGAAAACCGAAAGGATACGACAGTGGCTGGCAGTGAGTTAAACTAATACACCAGCACAACACATGTTGAGAGGGATGTGTTCCAACTCAACACAACGCTAAAATGACCCATCATCAAAAACCTCAAATATGAGCAAACTCTGTGCTGAGTGACAGTCAGCCTCAGTCCACAGTGTGTTACCATCATGTCATCAGTCATGTTACACACTGTATGTTGTGGGGTCATTCTGTGCTGAGCTATTCCTGACAGTCGTTGAGGGCAGCATACAGTATATGAAGGCTTCATATAGTGTAAATGTTGATGTGTTGATGCATTTTCTCCTTTAAATATAGTGCTAGCTAGCCATGCAGATAGTTTTGGATTTACTGTATTTTCCCAGGTTTTAAGATCTCAAGAACTATTTCTCTGGTAGAAAGTAGTTTTGAACGAAACCTGTAGTCAGGTTTCCATCCAAATCTAGAGCAAATTGAACCGAATTTCCAGAAAATCAGCAAAAGAAAATGTGAATTACTGTTATGTGAATATTAGGACACATTAAGTTAAACAGTTGCTGGCACTAATTCTTCTGTTGGGTGCCACTAAACCATCGCAGACAACAAGATGGCGTCATTAAAAGAGCTCCAGTCAAATCTCAAACAGCGGAAAACATAAAAAACAAAACAAATTTACTATCTTATTACTATCTCCTCATTGCTCCACACAGATCTGATGTGTTTTTTTAATCTCTCCAGTGGAACAGAGCTTCCATTGCTGCTTCCATTGCACTTTGTCACATTTTGTTTTTATCACTACACCAACATTTCCACTTCAGTCACGTGTAAACACTTTTTTTAGCGATATTTTGACTTTTTTCAACATTTCTGGTGTTTCCACTCAGTTTTTTTATGCACAAATTGAAAATATGCATAATAACAGGTGGATGGAAAACGCACTTAATGAGGCCTGTTTGAATATCCAGAATAACAGAGGCACTCTGGATAATGAGCTTCTGCGTCTGCTGAAAATCAACTCAGTAATGAAGTAAAACCAAACTGTGTAGCACATCAAGTAGCACATCACTCCGCAAAGAAAATGCTGTCCTTAGATTAATCTCAGAATAGTAAAAAGTCAGAATTCTCAGATTAAATCATTCTGATTTTATTCTCAAACTTCTGACTTTAAAGCTGCACTAATCAATATCACTTGACACAATTTAGACTTTAATCTCAGAACACAATTTCTTTATTCGATGCAGCTTTAAACACTGTAAACACTTTTACCTTGAGTTAAATGTACTGAACACAAGCACATTTGCAACTCAGTGTTGTATGGTATATTATTATTATGTGTTTATGTATGTATAGACAGTACAGGCAACCTACACTTTGGTGCTGGAACAACTCACTGCAAGTCTGGAGTCTCTGAGGGAGGAGTGTCGTCAGACAGCATCAGCCAATCAGGCACTAATCAGATCCAACTTGGACCAGATAATGTCCTCGCACTGCTTCCTGGAGGAGAAAGTCAGAGGTTCGGCCCGTTGACCCCTAAAGTTTGAACATACACAGTGCTGTTAAACCAATATATGTCTAATATGAGTCCTCTAGTAACCTTTTAAAAAGTCAACATTTGGTGTCCCATAAGTGAATGTGTGTGTGTGTGTTCGTTCCAGCGTGTATATGTGAAGAAGCAGAGAAAGTGTGCAGTGAGTCTGTAGCACCCTACATGTCCTCCATCCTTGAAGCACTTACAGAAAACATAAGTGCAGGGATTCAGGGGATGCAGCACACACTGCACACACACATGGACTCAGCCTTCACACACACAAATGGAGGAGCAGAGGAGACAAAGAAGGTGAGAGAGCCCTTTGTGTCGTCTGTCTTTTGAGAAAATTAAAAAGCGGTTACAGGGTTATTCTTTTTTTGCAAACTTTCTCTAAGTATTTCCTAAGTTCAGTCATTTTATTATTGTTGTTTGATTGAAGCTCATGATTATGGTTTTGTGTGTTCTCCAGGCCTTGTCCACTCTGCGCTCCATCAGTCTGGATCAGTGCTACTGGCAGGTGGAGAACCTGACAGAGAAACTTGAAGGCCTAAAACAGCGGTTTGGACTGAGCAGCACTCAGAGACTGGTTCACTCTGCACATGTGGAGATGGAGAAGGTATGGAGCAGTGTTGGAGGTTCAGTCATGGCCGATCAAAGGCTCCAGTTTGTGCCACAGAGAAACACAGTGTTTGTCATTTGTATCTTCCAGTTATTAGACAGTGCTGTGCACACCTTGGAGCTGTTCCTCCAATCGTCAGCCAGACTGCAGGCTTCTCAGATTCCTGTCAAGATGGAAAGAGCTAAAGAAAGAGTCCTGAAGGTAAAGAAACGACAATAAACGACAATGCTCTTTTCAGCATAAAAAAATCCATGTGTGGGAAAAAAAATGTGTGTGTGTGTGTGTGTGTGTGAGCAGCAGCTGGACTATGACAGCAGAGTTGTCCAGAGGAGGCTCTATCAGGAAGCTTTACTGGAGATCACTCTGCCTGCTCTCACCAGGAGGATGGACAGCAAGTGGAAAGCTGTAGGTCAAACTGTCCCACTCTGTCTCTTAAACATTACAGTACATGTACACATTTATACTCATTTTAGTGCTTTGAGTCTACAATAGTAATGTGTTTTCTGTCCAGGAGCTGCAGCAGTTCGAGCAGTATATTTTCTCAGACTACAGCAGTTTTATCTTGGTTCATAATGTCTATGATGATGTACTGAGAAACATCCTCAGTAAGGAGATAGAGACAGGTAAAAACACACACAAACACACACACACACACACACACACACACACACACACACACACACAGAGCGATGTGCAGAGCAGTTTGAGTTTGGTCCATCTTTAGGGTGGTATCTAAGGTTGCTTCTGGTTTTCTTTACAAAGCAGTTAGTTATGAAACAAAATCTCCATTAATCACAATACAACATTACAACCATCTTTTACAAAATTATTGTCATAAATAAAATATTTACTCGCTTAGTTTTCAAAATATATATTTATTTTTAACAAAGTACAACATTTCATCTGAAAGAGGCTGAATCTTCGTTTTTCAAAACAAAACAGTAAATTGTTCAATCTTATTTTTCATAACACTCAAATCTCTTCCATGTTTTAACACTTAATGGAACTTAAAAACTCAAACAAATGTTTTGGTAATGGTGTACTGAAACAGAGAGGTGCAACTCATTTAATTTTCTTCTGTAAAAGTCTGCCCTGTAAAGATCATTGTCTTTTTATCACGTTAGATTCTCCTTTAAGCCTTTTTGTATTTTAAAGTTTCTCACTGAAGATTGTGAGACTGTCAGCTCGGCTCTGATGCCATTTAGATAAATGAGAATAAATGAAGGCTCACAGTTACCTAATGAGCTTTGGATCCTTATTTCCTGCTGAAATCTTCAGGACATTCTATCTGTAAATATGGTGTACATGTCCCTTAGTAGTAGTTGGAATTGTTGTAATGCCAGGCATTATGTTCCATTTTGTGCACTTTGATGCACTAGTGCATTGTAATATTACTTTATTACAGGGATATTGTAATAGGATAGGACCTTGACCTTTGCCCTCTGTATGTTTGGTAGCACTTTGTAAAGCTAATACAGTTCAGTTTATGTTGAAACTGTGTCACAGTTGTTTCTCTTATTTTGTCCATCTCCTGTAGCAGGGCTTTAGCCAGGCTTTTAGAAATACTGAGGTCAACCTCTCAACAAAATAGTTTGCTAGCCACCAAAAAAAGTCTGCAAAGTTTTGCTTTTCCCTATTTTTAATATTAACTGTTAAAATATGTTATTTGTGAACTCCAATGATGAAATCATGCTGTTTCAATGCATTCCCCAAATTCCAGGAATATGCCTAATTTTCCCTTTATTTTAAATTATATTTTTGTGACGGTGACACAATCAGGCTTAAAAAACTCACAGCATGTAATTTGTGTTTAACTGTAGACTGTAAACTCCTCAGGTCATTAAAGGCCACAAATTCCCTGAAAGTACAAGACCTTTGTGTCCTTAAAGATGTGGAGTTTTCAGAAAGTCCTTGTTATTAATGACACCGGTGGCTGTTAAGTGAACTGCAGTCAGCATCCTGTTTCTCACGCGATTGGACTTACTGAACGTGATTTACAATCATATTTAGAATAATGTTAGTATCTGTATAAAGTATATGTTCCTATATTTTATTTGGACCATTGGCTCTATGATACTAACTAGCTTGCCCTTTACAAATTACTTTATCATCTAACGTTACTAAGCAACCAATGCCAGATCCATGTGGCGTAGCTAAGTTACAGCTAGCTGGCTAACCTTAGCTTAGCTTAGGTTACAATTAGCTAGTTGGCCGCCCCTGCCTTGCATTGCTAGTAGAAAGCAATCGTTAGTTATACGCCTTTGCTTTGTACTGTTACATAATTTATTGTTGACTAAAATCAACACTGTTTGTCATCATATATAAGTTAGTATCATGGATCACGTTAGCTGTAATTTGGCAAGCTAGCCAACTAACATATCTACTCAGATAGTAAGAGAGACAAGACACTCAGGAACACGCATAAATGTCACGTCCTTTGGATTTTCCCGGAAAAACGTTCTGAGACCATTACATAGAAATCAGTCCACAGGCTGTTTATAGGCAACCGAGAAAGTCGGGGAAGGTCTCATTTTTTAAGTTACGTGATAATCCATTCACACATTGGCAATACAAAGTGATTAATGCCTGTAAATTGCTACATATAGTACCTTTAATGATATCTACGGCCCTGTCCTGTAGGTCCATGTATTTCAAGTTACGCAGAATAATAACATCTGCTAAATAATAAATGTAAAATGGAGCATACCTGTCTGGTCCAAACTTAATTTCTAACTTTGCCCCTTCCCCTCTCCTCAGTGGTCCAGGATGCTGCCAGCAAGAAGAGCAACAATCTCTTACTGGACCCGTCCGATCTTGGCATTAGTCAGTACAGTCTACTGGGGCAGACGCCTCCTCGCTCTGCACCAGACAGCCCAGTCATTCATGCTCGAGACTCGTCCTCAGCAGCACCCAGTGAAGAACCCGCTCCTGTGGTGGAGGGGGGTGGTCAGACAGTCACAGCTGACATTCGCCTTCAGAATGACCCAGAACTCAACGATGATGCCACATCTGACCCCAGTACCACTCAAAGCTCTGAGCAGGGCACAGTGCTTCTGTCTCCTGTGATTGTGGTGACGCAACAGTTTGATGAATCATCGACCAAGGAGGCTTATTGCTTCGAGGAAACCCAAGAAGTCCAGCTCAGAATTGACACAGCATCAACTACAGCTGAGTCTTCCAACTCAGCCACACCTGCCTCTGATGCAGCTGTTACGCATGAAGTTGATACACCTGATGCACCTGATAACCCAGAATCCATTGATCCCATCCCAGACACTCCTGACCATTCAATGTCCACTCTGCAGTCCACAGATGTTCCAGCTGAATGTGCTCAAAGTGGTCAATCTGCAACGCCAGGAAATTCTGCCACTGCTGACCTCTCAACCTCATATCAAGTAACAGATGACGCAACTTCCCTCCAGCATCCCTGCCCCTCACCATCACACCCACCTTGTACAGATAGTCCAATGAAAATCAGCCTTGGGTCACTAAGCAAGGCGATTGGTGTCGACTCTGCAACACCTTCTGTAATGCAGACGATGGCACAGCAGACCACTGACAGGGCGGTCTACTTGACGGGAGAAATAAAGGACAACTGGGAGGTGGAGAGGGTAAAAGAGGAGAAACAGATAGAGGCAGCAGAGGAGAAAGAGGGGAAAGAAGAGACAGGAGAAGGAAAAGAAGAGGAGATAGAGGAGGAGAGAGATGACAGGCAAATGGGAGGAGTAGCCCAAACAGGAGGTGAACCTGTTGATAAAGGCAGCCAATCCTCAGAATCTCCAGCAGAGAGCGCCACCGCCTTAACCACAGAGCAGAGACAGAGTGAAGAGACGGTAGATGATGAAGAGAAAGATAGTGAGAAAAGAAAAGATGAGGAGGATGATGAGGAGAAAGGAGATCATGCAGAAAAAGAAGAGAAGAAAGAAAAAGAGGAGAAGGTTCTCCAAAGCCCCCAGCCAATGGAATCACAGCCAGAAAGTGCTGCTGAGCTGCCATTGGACAGTGTGGCTATCATCAGAGAACTTGTGACTGAGATCACTGAAGTGGAGACAATAATCAGCCCTTGTCTCAACAGCAGCCATACACCCTGACAGACACGGACCCACGACAACTGACTGTTGTCCCAGCCAGAACTTGACTAATACCTACATCAGTTTCTTATCAAATGGTACAGAGAACAGAGGTGAACGAGGAGGATTAACCCCTTCCATCATAACCATTATCACATTTTTATACTACAACATATTGAAGAATTTTGTTTTCACATTCTGTAGTAAGCATTTTTTTCTTGATAAAAGCTACAACTTCCTTTGACCTCTGCTGTTTACATTGGCTGTTGTTTTCTGCTAACACTGAAATGGATAAAATGACCCAATAAAGATGTAAAAACTTCCGACATTATGATCTCAAAGCTGCATTAATTGATTTTTTGGCCATTTGGTCAAAACTGAACTATTATCACATTATAAAGTTGTTAGTATGTTTATGTTTACTCAACCAGCAGCAACATTAGCATCATTTGGAGTCCTGTTTCAGGCCACCGGACAAATGTAAGTCAATGTTCACTCTCCTTTTAGCTCTGCTTTGAGTCAAGACACCAACTCTTGTGAAACATCTGGCTCTTCAGCTGCTAAATGCTCCACTATGTGAAATATATGAAAGCACCAGGCACAACAATGGAAACAAGTCCAGGACTTTTACGTTCTATTCATGACAATGGCTGTTGTATTTCATAAATATACTAGAATACTGTCAATAAAACAAACCAAAGGAAATGCATTTAAAGGGTCTGACAGGTCTAAAAGGTACATAACAAGGCATTTTGGTGTGAAACACTAAATATAAACAATACTGCATTTGTACAAGAAAACTCCACAGGGTGCCAGTAATGTCCAGGATGCAAGTGTGAACAGTATGATTTTTTCTTTTATTAAAGAACCTGAGGATGAAAGACAGTGAGAGATGGAGAGCATTTATAGTCCAGTACTAGCTTCTGTTTACAGTGTCTTGTTAAGTAGCAATAAAATCAATTATTATAAAAAACACAATAATATACAGATTCACAATAACTTATGATAAAAAACAAAACAAAACCATCCATCAAAATGTAACTATATGTGCAAATATAGTACAGTATGTAGCGAATTGTCAGTGTCCTGCAAATACAGTGTGACCCTCCTTTTCATGTGTAGTTTAGTCAATGGAACAGTGTATTAGTGTATTTATACTGCTCTGACTCACATGTATACATTCAGACATGGAGCTGCTCTGTAGTCAAGCAGTATGTGCCATGCTCAAGAGAACAGCATTTGTTCCCTTCCCCGCTAGTCCTGGGAATTCATTGAGTGAGGATCTAGTCACAGTGCTTGGTGGATTTTTGAATTTGACTTGTCAGTTTGTGTACTAATATGTTCTTGTAATAACCCTCCACAGCTCATCACAGTAAACAATGACACAGTGCAAACACCGACTTCTGCAGGAAACTGGCAATACTGAAGACAACCATAAACATGAAATCATACCAATAATGTTGACTAAAGACATTCACCACCCCATGGCCCAGGCCTCCTGATGTACATGACATTCATTATGTCAGAGCAGGTTCTGCAGAATAGTCTCACTGCCCTCTCCTCCAACCTGCATGCACAAATAAAAGCTCTCTCCCAGCTGGTTAAATGTCCAAATACGTACTCAATATTAAATAGTGTTAAGTGTATAATTCAACATGTAGGATGGTTAAACTTGCATACCAAACACTGCACATGCTAAAACTTGCATGCTGCTATTAGTATGTAGTATGAAGAATGTAGATGCTTTCAATGTGGCGCCTTCTCGCTATTTAAACAGCCATGAGAGAACTAGATCTGGGCCATCGAAGATTATGGATTTTTTTTTTTTAATTCAGCAAGAATGGAAAAAGTTGGTTTCCCTGATCTCCTCCTATACAAACAAAGAATAATACTAAGTAAAAGTACACTCAGTGACCAGAAAAATAGAGAGCCCAGTACTGTGTTGGACCTACTCTGGCCTACTACTAGCTGCTACATGTGCTGGCAGTGACTCAAAGGACCTCCTGCAGTTAAAGCTGACATGGTGTGGGTGGATGCCCCCTTTTAATGGATGCTGCATTCAGGTTCCCAATCCCAGTGTTGTTTAAGGGGACTGATACAGTATCAGGGGTGTATGGTGGCAGGTCAGAAACATTCATTTTATTATGTAGTGACTGGGTTTCTACTTTTCTTGTCGCTGAATAAATGTAATACTGCTATGGTTTGACATCAGTAACATATACAGCACACTGAGAGGCCACTTTCACACTGGGATTGCTTTTTTGAATCTGAACTTGAATTTGACTTTCCAGGCTTTGACAAGGAAGAAGAATACGCTGAATAAAAAAGACAAGACAGATATCTCTAGTTCTGCTGCATCGATTTTGATCCTTTTTTCTTTTTTTTTTTAAACTCTCCAAGATGCAATGCTAAATCAGTGGAGTACTATTTCAACTGTAACCAATTTCAGACCACGTTACAGACAGACCCTGGTACGGTTTCTTGGTCTGCACCCAGGTTTCGGACTAAGCTGCCAGTGTGAAAGCACCTTAAGTTTTAAGGACCACCATCAACAATGTGCCCATTTTACAGTGACAGAGACGAGAGAAAGCTATGTACATTGTAGTGCATGTTAATAAATTGACTGTGTGTAACCTTCACTCACAGGTTAGCATGTTGACATAGTGTTAGATGAGTCAAACTGGTGGATCTCAAACCGTTCAATAATGGGATGTAAGAACACATTTGACTAAATGTTTTTTTTTCTTTTTTTCAGTAAATAATATTCATTATTAAATAAAATAAAATGCAAAAACTTATCAACACAAGTCTGTTGACATTCTTCCACTGGGAGCTCACCATAAGAACAGTGTAGCCAGTGGGTAAGGAAGACTTAACTACTTATCTGTTTAACATAATAGCGAATGAATGAAATGGATAATGAAAGGTAACTGCATGGAACTGCAGTTTATTTAATAACTAGTTTAAAATCTGCAGTGGTGGTGTGTCAGTATTATGTATTTCAGCCTTTATGACCAGTCTCTTGTGATGCCTTCAGTCATGAGGGATTCAAGCAGTGAACATTCGATCTAAAGATATAACAGTGGACATGCAGGGTGTAGGTGGGGAATGGATCTAAGATGACAGGACATGTTTAACAAACCAGGCATGTATGTGTCTAAGAGTACTGATAGAAGGGTTGTTCATCAGGTCTGAAGCCATAGGCAGTAGCTGGTCGTCCAGGTGATGAGCTGGTCTGGTCAAAGACGTCATTGCCATCTCTGGAAAACAAAGCCAGTCAAATCAACACAGACTGTACTTGCGGTGAAAGAGCTGAAGGCCTCAGGGTGGCCCTGATGAATCTGCTAGCAGGAGAGGAGGGATATGAATTTGTGTAAAAAGTTCAAATACAAATAATCTATATGTCTTTTTTTACCCCAAAAAGGGCTAAATGCACGTGTGTGACCACTTTTCTTTAGTTAAAATGGCATTTTCCTCAGGTGTCTGCATATTTGTGTGTGTAATTGTGTGTTTTAAAATGCCATCTATCTATCTAAACATTACCGGATAATCAATGCCTGACAGTCTGCTCTTTACAACTGGCAGATAATCTTTGCCAATGAGATCACTGACCACATTCTCTTCTGAAAAAGATTAAAAAAAAAAGGCAAAGCACTTTCTGCTTTCTTTCCTAATTGCTGGTGCAGTTTAAGTTGGTAAGACTACACAAATGACTTGTTGCTTTGAATGTTTTTTTAATGTTGTTAACTCACCCTGTATGGTGCAAGTCTCCATTTTGAGGCTGTAGGCTGAAGAAATCTGGGCTGACTGAACCGTCTGCTGGAGTTATTCCATCTAAAGACACATACACATGAGAATAAAATGCACACACACACACACACACATCACGCTAAAAACACATTTACTGAAACCAGTAGAATGATCTGTAGGTACTATGACTAACATTCTTGCGGTAAACTGGATAATTCAGAGTACAAGATAAAATGAGCAGCACGTGACTTTTTGCAGTGCATGTTACTCTACATGCATGTGTTTTGTGCGTGTGTACCTGCGCTATAGAACAGATCAGTCCTGTCGTTGTCGTTATCATAGAGATATGGTTCAGACTCATCAGCTTGGCGACTCTCAACCATCTCCAACCACTGGTTGTTATGGAATCGGAACTTCTCTGACTGAATCTTCCTCCCCCACTCCTCATCGTACTCCTGGAAGATGGAGAAGAGGGTAAATACAGACAAAGAGAGGAAGGTGTGTTTCTGTTCCTTATTAAAGAAACGATGAGTTACTTTTGTTACTTAGAGTTGCTACCCTGTGTGTGCATCAGCAACGTGTGTTTCACTTACAGCAATAATATCCAGGGTGTTGTCACACACTTTTCTGATCTCAGCATTCTTGTCATGCATCAGATCTATCAGGTAGGCTGGAGCCTCTGCAGAGAAGGTTAAAGAAAGCAATTCTACGAGGGTGGTGGTGTAAGATGTTACAGTCTGTGAAACCTGTCTAGCTTAAAGATTCTCTTTCATCTTTACATTTAGGGTAGGCAGAGCGCACTGTGGAAGGATACGGGTGTCTTTTATGATGACGTCTCGTGTAGCTTGGTGAAACACCATCTGATAGAAGACGTACACGATCTGACACACAAACTCATCATCCTCCTGTTGGGCTACATTCAACAGACAGAAGAACACATATAAAATGAGCAGCCTTTTCTTTGACCTTGACTTCTTTAAGTTAATGCATTCAAACAAAAGAAACGTGGTTTTAATTTCAGGTCTCAGTGAAACAGATACGAGAGTGTATTTTGGAGTACAGCTATACCTCAAGACTTTTATACAAGAGAGCATACTGACATCTGAAAATTCTAAATCTCAAAGGGTGTGTAAACCTTTACCACTTGCTGTGTTCATGAGTCTAAAACACAACATGTTGAACCAAACCACAGGTGTGTGTGTTTACCATTCAGTAGCTCTATAAGGGCAGGAATAATGCCCGATTTAGCCAACATGGCGGCACAGGCGTCATCCATGGAAACGGTTCCGATCATTATCACCACCTCCAGGATGAGGTCATCCTCTGCTGAGCCTGAAACACACACACAAACCATTAAAGAAACGAGCCTCACGAGATCAAACTTTATTAAATGTTGGTGATCTAGGCTGATGTGGCAGAAAATAAGTTGCAGTAAAAAAAACTATTATAAATGAGCACACTGAGCCAAATCAAGTAGTTTTGGTGGCCACATACTAGAGCCCGACTGATGTTGGTTGATTTTTGAGTTTGAAACAGATATTTGAGAAGAATAAAAACCCAATAATGATATGTCAATCTGACATGATAACTTTTTACATACGTACACACACTGTAAGATGAACAACATATCTGGAAAAGATCCCTCAAATTCAGCTGTAAGAGTTGTGAGAAAGATGTTTGAGGTAGGATATTTTACACTTCAATAATAAACTCTATTATAAAAGGTGACAGTAGAGCTGCAATGATTAGTCAATTGAAAGAAAATGAATTGCCAACTATTTTAATAATCTACAAATTGTTTGTCATTTTTAGAGCAAAAATGTTGAACATTTTCTGGTTCCAGCTTCTTAAATGTGAGCATCAGTTGGGCCCAACTAAAACAGTTGGACTCTAGAACTGATACACATTATCATTAAGGGATATTCCTTGGTTTCTGTATATGCCTTTTGTGTAAAGCTACTTAGTACCTGGTTTAAGTCTGTCTTTGAGGTAGGGTACCAGGTTGTACTCCTTCAGCACCAACTCCCAGTCCAGGTCAGGGATGGTGAGGTTGGCCAGTGTCCCCAGACACTCCAGAACCCACTCCTCCTCTTCCTCTGCACGGATCTCTGCTGCCAGGTCACCAACATAGTCCTGACAGAGACAGACAGACAGAAGAGACCATTTACTACATGGGCCTCTAAAACCCTCCAGTAAAATAAAGGCACTACCACTAACAGTTATACTAACAACAACAATTCTTCTGTAAAACCTAACCATGAAGAGATTTTGGGTTTTGTGGTGTAGTATTGTTTTTTATTGTATATATGTAACTCACTATGAACAGTGGTTTGGTTGGTCCATCATGTTGTGAGATGTTTCTGATCATCTTCATCAGAAGGTAGTCTTTTATCTTCAGAGCTCTCTTCATAAGCATCTTCAACCCATTTCCTACAGACAGAAAGACACAAGCAGAGACTCTTGTAAAACAGAAGTATTGTTTTTCCAATAATCAAAGATCAGTCAAATAGGGGGGTTGTATACACCTAAGCCAGAAACAAAGTCAAGGCTCAACTCAATAGTACAAAACCACTGACAGAGAATGGCAGATTTACTAGTGGGAAAGTCAGTAGTCTGGAGAATTTTACGGAGACAGTAAGCCATTATCATGCCGCTCATATAAATATACCTTCACACATGAGTTGTGCATTCCTCTTGTTCGCAGCCAGGTTGATGCAGATGGAGATGAGCTCAGCCTCAATTTCCTCCTCACTGTGCTCGTAGAGCATCTGCATTAGCTAGACACAAACACAATTTTACCTGTGACTTTTGAACTATCACAGTTAGTATAAATGTTAAAGTTAACAGTTCTTAATCCTCGAGTTTGTTTAAAGTGCTTTTCAGTGTACCTGAGGTATACAGTCGGTGTAAACAAACATGCCCTTGAAACGGTCGTCGATGCTGATGTGATACAGGATACGCATGGCTACCTGACGGTTGTTCTCATCACCTGCATGACAACAAACACGCACAGGTTAAGATACTCTTATACTCATCAATGAATGACCCCAACTGGCACAATTGAAGTTAAAGAAAATAACACTTCCATCTTACAACATTATGTAAATCAACACCACAACAAGACTAAGAGTCTACACCCATGCTAGGGGCACTTAACCCAACCGGTCGAGGCAGATGACCGCCCACCCAGAGCCTGGTTCTGGTTCTGCTTGAGGTTTCTGCCTGTTAAAAGTTTTTCCTTGCCACTGTCGCCTAGTGCTGCTCATGGTGGGAACTGTTGGGTCTCTGTAAATATAAAGAGTCGGTATAGACTTTGTTATGATTTGGCGCTATATCAATAAAACTGAATTGAATTGAATTTAACTGTGAAGCTAAATGCTAATGTCAGCTGCTAACATGCTCACAATGACTATACTAACATGCTGATGTTAAGTAGGTACAATGTTTACACCATGTTCACCATCTTATGGCCTTTACACACTTTTTTTTGTGTGATTAATTCGCACGTCAATATTGTTTTTTGAACTATCTACCTACCTACCTACCTACCTACCTACCTACCTATCTATCTACCTATCTATCTATCTATCTATCTATCTATCTATCTATCTATCTATCTATCTATCTATCTATCTATCTATCTATCTATCTATCTATCGCAAATTGGCATTGCTGCCGGTAAGAATAGTTTTGATGCGAAATATTCTCAGGCGACTATTTTGCATTTTCGTGTCAAAGCTTTCACAGGTCTTCACCATCTTGCAGGTATTTGGTGATAAACCCAAGTATTGGACAAACTGAAAGTTTGGCCTGATGATGGGGCTAAATGAAAAGTCAAGGGATCACCAAAGTGATAACAATTAATCCTGAGGGGTCTTTAATGTCTGTACCAAATTTCATAGCAACCCATTCAACAGTTGTCAAGACATTTCACCAAAAAAAGAGGATTCATTCCGACCGTCAGACAGACACCCATAGAGCCATGCCATTAGGATGGCCAAAAACTGAACATTATGAGCTCCATAAAGGTAGTTATTCATAGCATGGCTACTGTACTGTGAATAAAGCATAAGGTAGTGTACATGCTATATAGATAGTATATATTGTAAGCTATTATGTTAGTGTGTACTGTTACCCAACAAGGCAGTCAGTTTAGGTAACAGTCCAACTTCCACCATCTTGGCTCTGAGTCCAGAGTCAAAGGAGAGGTTGAGCAGCAGGCGTAGAGTCAGGTTTAACAGGTCTTCATGGTCACAGGGAACCAGATGAGCCAATCGTTCTACAGTGTCCACCTCAGCCTGCAAATCACAAACACAGTAACAGATTAAACTAATGACACTGAAACTCAGTCATTGCAGCAGAAAATAACCAAATAGATCAGAACGAGAACAAATATTGAGGGTAAAGCAATAAAAACTGACAACAAGAAGAATAATACAGACATTAAACAAGTACAGACAAGTACAAATACATAACTAGGACTAAAATTTACAACTCATTTTCACTGATTCATGCTGATTATTTTCACAGTTTTGACAGATCTAAGGTCATCAGGCAGTTGTTCCAGAGAACAGGACCAAAGTAGCTAAAAGTGCCTTCACTGGATCTGGATCTTATTCTCGGTACAGTTGGAAAACCACCACCTGATGACCTGAGAGCTCTGACTGGACTGTAGTCAGTAAGCAGGTCAGAAATATACTGAGGAGCCAAACCGCGAAGCTTTAAACCTGCATTAACTGATTTTTTTTTCTTTTTTTTGCAACTCAGGGGCAGTAGAAACAAGAGTCAGAGGGTGAGAGTGAACCAAAACAGTAAAGTTGTGGCCGGACAGCTAAACATCGAGCTGAAACTCTCTATAAAGCCCCGTAAAGCTGCGGGGAGCTGCAGATTTGTGATAATTCTCTGTGGGTTCATCACTACGAGCGACACCTTTCACATTGTCATTTGATACACTGTTATAAAAAATATAGATTATAGCCACTTTAAAGACTATAAGTAGAATTTTGAAGTTGACCCTGTGTTGCACTGAGAGCCAATGAACTGATTTAAGCACTGGTGTAATGTGTTAGTTTTGCGTGTACGTGTGTTGGTTTGCATGTGTTCTGAATGAGCTGGAGCCTTCCTGTTTGTTGGTGGGGTAATCCCACAAAGAGAGCATTACAGTAATCTAATCTGTTTGAGCTTGATATATACATCTTCTATCTAACTTTTGATATGTTTGTCAAGTGATAAAAAGCATTCCTGGTTAAGTTATGGACGTGACTTTCAAAGTTAAGGTCACAGCCCAAACTTACTCTTGCTCATTGTACTCCAGAGACTGTGATACTGTCTCTGATCTCTCTGGTTTTTCAAATCTACTACAACTCTCTCAGTGTTGTCTTTATTCAGCTGTAAAAAAAAAAGTTTGACATCCAATAGTTGATATCATCGATACAGTTTACCAGCTTGCTTATATGATCAAGATCATCAGAGGACAGAGAGATGTACAGCTGTGTATCATCAGCATAGAATGAAAGAATATACTGTGTTGAGGTCCAAGAATTGACCCTTGTGGAACCCTTGACAGAGTCACAAAGTGTGACAAATGCCCATCATGTATTACATCAGCCCAGAGATAAACTACTTAATGTGTCTGACCAACAGTCAAAAAATGAATTACAAAAATAAGAGAAAGGGGAATCCAAAGGAAATGATAACATACTGATATGAAACACAAAAAAAGTAACAAATCCTCACATCAGCAAAGTCAGAATAAGCAAATGTTTGTTATTTTGACTTGAATAATTGATTTACTTGGTAAATGGTAATTAATTGATTCTCAAAACTGATGAATTTACTGTAGAAGCATTGGTGATTCTTTTACTGAATCTGTCATTTAAGATTGATATTAGGAAACACTGTTGCTTGGATTATGGTTTGACAAGTCAATCACCTCATTCGTAGACTCATGGCTTACATTGACACTTTTGGAAATGACTCAACATCGCGTGGTCTCAATTAAAATAAATACATAAAAAGATATTTTAGGTTCTTCCTCTGTCTCTCCTCGCACCACTTAAGTACATCTCTTCCACCCACCATGTCATTCTTGTTCTCCAGGAAGATGGACAGTTTTTTGAGGAATGAAACCACCAGGACCAGCAGCTCCTCATCATCCCGTTCAAGAACTTTGACCAGCAGACCAACAATGTTTTTATTCCTCATCTTCAGCTCCGTCCTCGTGTCCTCAGCAAGGTTCAACAGGAGGTACAGAGACACTGGGAGACAGTGAAAGAGAGGCAGAAATAAGGAACAGAAAGAGAGAGAGAAAATTTGAGATAATATAAGCAACTTGTTATTTCTGGGTTGAAACATTACTGTGAACTAATGCTTCTTTCACACTGGTGGAGATAATGTGGTTATGATTTAGCACTACTCTACAAAGTGGTAAATATGGGTGGGAAAGTCATATAATGTATCATTTGTGAAATACATATTACTGGGATGTGAAAAGGAATGCACTTTATTCTGATCTTAATTTGGATTTAAGTGATGCATCAACACCGCATTCACATCACCGCAAAGAAAAATACCAGCTCTGGTAAAAAAAAAACTTGAAAAGGCCGGCCTACCTCTGAGCAGCTGTTCTTGTTTAGCCAGGAGGCCTTGGTATTTTCTCAGAGCTTTGTCCTGGTCTCTTCTTAGAGAGCCATTCTCTGGTGCTGACTCACGTACACAAATGACTGTTAAGGAACACACATTGTACACACACACAAAATGCATCAGGTAAACTATACAGGAGGAGGAGGGTAGGAAAATAACTGACAGCTCAAATGGAAGAAGCAAATGACAGCAGATAAGAGGATATAAGCCTTGTTTTTCTTGCGTAGCTCCTCGCGCCACACATCATGTCTCTTCAGCTCATGTTCCACCACGCTCATACACAGCGCACCTATTTTATAATGACTCACCACTCCGTGAAACTGGGAGAAACTGGAGGAGAGAAGAGAGCACTATGTAAAAGGATGAAGTAGAACAGTAAGACATACTAAAGGAATGTGTGCCATTCTGTGGGTGTGGGTGTAGGTGTCTGTGTTACCTGGAGAAGCAGAAGAAGATGTAAATGATGATGGTAGCCAGCTCTACACTCTGTTTCCAGTCCTCCCTCAACACTCTAGCCAGAGCACCTAGAGCTGCCTCTACACACACACACACACACACACACACACACACACAGTTTTTATGTGAGGTGACATGACTAGAACAGGTACAAGTACAGCAGATTGTGGCGGCACCCGCTATGTGTAAAAACAAACATGGCTATGTTTGAACGTAGTTAAGGAGTTAGGCTATAACTTGGATGTGAACAATGGCACAAGTGTGATTTTATGCTGCATTCACTGGAGATGGGGATTGCTGCTGGAACCACTTGGCTGCCTGTTACAGAAACGTGTAACTGTTCAGCTACAGTAGGTGCTTACTTCATCAGAATCTTTTACGCCAGGATTTTTTCTAGAGATTTTTGTTGACTTTTGAGTGTGTCACAGCCAGCTTCACCTCAGTAAACACATGATTACTTTCTCTATTTTAATTAAACAATCTTAATTTCCATCACTAGATAGTAGTGGCTTTCACTCCCATTTTATCTGAATGCGATGAAAGGACAATCTCTGCACCAATGTTTGGATTATGGTCGCCTTATTAAATTATTAAATGCAAGTAGAGATGATGCAACTGAATAAAGTAAACTAGTTACAACAAAGCAATAGAGTTGACTTTAGACTCAAACTTAGGATCAAATTTTTCTTTCAGTTGGTGCAACATGCTACTGGTTTCTTTCTTTTTTTTTTAATGGCACTTATTTGACAGTAACAGTAGAGAGAGACAGGAAAGGCAGGGGAGAGAGAGGGGATGACACGCAGCAAAGGGCCCCGGCTGGATTCGAACCTGGGCCTCTGTGGTAAGGACTCAGGCTACATCCATACTACTATTTTGTTTTAAAACGCATCACTTTTGCTATGTTTACAGTGTCCACACTACTCCGGCGTTTTATAACCCCTAAAACAGAGACCTTTTAAAACGCTGTAGACCCCGTTTTAGTTTGAAAACTCCGGATTGCGTTTTAGTGAGGACGGGCGAAAATGGAGACGTTCTAAAACGATGGCTGTTTTCGAAACCGCCTACCATACTATCAGTACATACTGATTTGGCCAAAATGTAGCATGTAGTATGCAGTATGCAAACAAAAGCAAAATCTGCAGTATGCCAGAAATACCCAGATGTCGTACTGATTCGGAAAAAATCTCCAGTATGCACCAGTCTACCTCGCCTACTGTATCCCACAATGCAAAGTGGTGGAACGGTCCCCATTGGTTTTTTTTCAACCTTATTTACACGGTCACCATTGTTGAAATGGCGGACAGCAGCACTACCGTGTCAGTGGTTGACAGGGAGGAATATAAATAGAAGTACCACTTTTTAAATTTTTTTTTAATTTAATCATGTGCAAGCAGAAATTGTGACAAGGCCGTTAGCCGTACTATTGTTTACTTTCGCTTTTCAAAACCGGCTAAGCCTGGCCTAGCATACTGCAAAATAAATTGATGAACAGTTTCATACTGCATACTACCGATGAACGCAGTATGCAGTATGTAGTAAATACTGTGTTCGTCTGTAGTATGTAGCAGGCGGTTCGAAAATAGCCGATGACACAGACACCCACGTTCGCTTCCTGATTGGGTCTTATCAGCCACGACGTGTCCTTCCGTAATTCGTCACGCCCCTATCACGTGACCCTTTCCCAGATGAAAACAAACATCAGCCTTGACTACCAGCGGTTAATTCAACATAACAACACAACACTTTCTTTCAGTAACAGTTCCACCTGGTCGTCGATCCAAGTATAGAAATATCTGCTCTTACTTTTCTCCATTGCTGCTCTTCGTTTGTAGTATTTCCTGCAACTAAGCAACGAACCGCAGAGTAGACAATCTGCTTCCTGTTTACACCGGCACGTGCATGCCCAGTGCACGTGAATGGCGTGTAGTATGGACGGAGATTATATCTGAAACGGTGATAAAACGCTTGTGTGGACGGAGATCATTTCGGTTTTAAAATGCTGCAAACTTGGTTCTTTAAGAATTTAGGGTTACCACAGGTAAGTTTGTTTTTACAAAAGATGCTATGAAAAACAGTTTCCATAAACTGGAATGTGTGAAATTAACTAACTACAATACAAAATAAATACCATAAACCGGAGTAAGAACTCCAGGCGACAATAAGAGAATATGGTGTTTACTAGCTCATAGTTGAATTACTTAATAATAATACATTATACATTGTTACACTGTACATGAGTAAATGTCATCTTTATTGCTGACTGATGACTGAATGTCTTAACCGATATGCACTTCATGCTTTTCCATCTGCTGCTGCGATTACATCGAGTCTGGTACATCTCTGATTTGAAAAACATTTATTGGGTCTGGTTTGAACAGAATAAAAAGAAGAAATGTGGGTTGTCAGTCACCATGGCTGAAAAGAGCGCTACCTACAGACACCCAAGCTTCAACGATAAAAAATACAGGAAAGAAGACACCATAAACACACCCTTTGATTGGCTTCAGCACACACATTAGGGCAAAATGTACCACATCTTTAGGTATTAAGTCATTTAAGTATGCATGTAAATGCAGGTATGTAGGTATGATCTACTTTGCTAAACATCAGTATTAGCAGGTAGAATGAAACCATACCGTTGTGTAGCAGCTCCTCCAGGTTATCAGGGTTGCGGGCGAGCTGCAGAATGAGAGCAGAGCCTCGGATCTTCTCTGGGATGCCTTCATAGAGCAGTTCAACATACTCATCCACTCTGGTTATACTGGCTTCTTCATTTAACTACACAGACAAACATAAACACAGATGCATACATACACTTTTACTGACTAATAACAAGGAGTGACACACTATTCCAGTCAAACAAAATACACAAGATTTGAAGCTTTTGGGCTTTGGTCTTTCACCAGCCACATTGTAAATTAAATTAAAGTGAAATAAATAAATGGGAAATCATACATTATTGCATGATACAGATGCGGTGCAAATCAGGTTAGTGATCTGAAGAACGGTCATGAAAAATACAGAACAAAATTTAGCGAATGCTGTCCGAGAACTGAGATCAAACTGAAATGGCTATGAAGGAACAAGACACATGAACCAACAGGCAGAGTCAGTCAGTGTTTTAAGTTGTTACCTCCATTCCTTCAAACGGAGTCAGCTCTCTTGGTTTCACTGTTCTTTTCTCTTTCTTCTCCACTGGTGACACAAAAACACAAACAGCCAATTAACAACAATAGAAACATTACAGTATTTAATTCAAAACTTAAAGCTTTGATTCATTTGTTGTAGAGTTTATAATTGTATTAGATACTGTACATCTATGTATTCAATAATACATATGTAACATGATCTACCTGGCTAATCAATGCACTGGTAAACACTCCCTGTGTCTTTACATGGTTAATGTTTTTGAAATGTTTGCAGCCTGCTAAATCTCTGAAAATTTGCCTACATTGGAATGTCAGTGTTGAGCAATGTTTATAATGTTTACAAAACTCCATACTGTGATGTTCTGTGTGGGCCATAGAAAGAACAGCATTCAATGTAGCATTAGCTAATAGGGATCCCAGGGACAAATAAATGAACGTTTATTAAGCCTACAAGTAAAGCTTTATGTGTATAAGGTTGACAATCTGGCCTGAGTATGGTGCCAGACTAGATGAGTGAAATTAGGTTTGTGATCAAATTTTGATTCTTGAATTTGGGATATGTTTAGACTCTACAGCAAGGGTGTAATAATGGTGACATGACTGACTTTTGCCCTCCACTGGGGATGATTTCCTGTTCTGCAAGTAGTAGAGGAGCTGCTCCACCTGGGGCAAACGGGAAGGAGGGATGAGTTTACACTCCTCCACCACTTTCTTGGCCAATGCTCCCACATCTGTGCTGGGAGAAAGACTTTTCACACGGATACTGGAGGGAGAAAGAGAGGACAAAGAGAAGGGTGACTTAATCCATTTTCACAGCTTTAAACAGGTTTATAAGAACGCAGCCTTGAGAAGGTGCAGTCACACATGCAGTCTGTCCCTGAAATGTTCAGGAACATTTCCTGCATGGAGTCATGTGTGAATGGGAGCAGGGATTGATATTCAGGGAAATCTGTACCGACAATTTCCCACCTCAAGACGTGGTAACATTTCAGGGAAAATGCCAGTACGGCTGTGTGTGAATGAAAGCAGTAACTTTGCAGGGACAAGCACGTAAAGGGTTATGTCCGTTTGACGAAAGATGCTTTCACGTGGAGTGAGCAAACCAATCACGAGACTCCACTGATGACGTATTTGAATCCACAACTTGTTTACGGTTGCCTTGCCTACGCTTTCGCGGGTGATTTGATAAGTGAATATTAAATACATTACAAGAACATTGGCACCGGACAAAAACAGCTCCTCGCCCACCATGTTCCTGAAAATAATAAGAGACGTACACATACGTCTGGCCTTGCCCCATCTTCTTCTTCTGTTGAGTTTTATGGCGGTTGGCATCCATAAGTGTTGCATTACCACCATCTGCTGGACTGTCCCTTGCCCCCCCTACTGTGGCATTGCCATGGCATGTGTGAAAAGGTGCAAGACGGAAATGTTGCTGAATGTAGCGGCATGTGTGAATAGTGAAAATCACTAGCGGTGCCTGAAAGGTTATCTCAGTCATTTACCGGGAACTATGTGTGAAAGAGGCTTTAGTTACTTACATATCTGCAGCAGAATTTAAGACCATCGCAAAACCTAAAATGAGGCTGAAAAACTAGCCTATTACTGATTAAACACATCTGATTAAAGTTTTAAAAGTATAAATTTGGGAGAGAAAAAAAAACCTGATTTTTTTTATTGCAAATTGGACCTATGTTCAGTATTCATCTAACGATGGACATGTGGTGTAAAGACACTAGTGCATACCATTCTGAATAAAACTAATCCAATTCAAATGAGGATAAAAATAAATGAAAAGAGACAGACAACAACAATGGAAATCGAGAGGAGGAAGATAACACAAAAGAGAAAATAAACTGAAACCATGAAAAAAATTCAATGACAGACTTCACTCCATTTCAAGTAGAGAAAGAGGAAGAGATGGAACAATAGCCCAAAAGGACTTGGGAAAGAATGAGAGTTGTGTGGAGAAAATTAAGAGTACACTCACATTTTTTGTCCCTCCTTGCGTTCGCCCAGCATATGACCTCCGCTCTCTCCCAGTATAGACGCTTCCACCTCATAGTGGACCACAAGGGCCTTCTCTGTGGGATGGACATCCAAACTGCCCGCAGTCACTTTGCTTTGGGTGATGATGAACAGACAGTTAAGTAAACAATAACACAAACATTTAAGTTTCAAATGAATGAATTCAACAATAATTGAGTAGGGTGGAGTCAATGTCTCTCTCAAGAACATGACTATAGCCATCAAATTTGTCTCTATTTCCACATTTCATACATTCCATAGCCAAGATGTTTATATCATGCCTCTTTCACAGAATTTTGATAACTTAAATGTTGATGGAGCAAATAAGAAAAAAATGATGCACAAGAGATATATACTGTTTGGTTCTCAACCGTCATGCCAGAAACAGTTAAAACCCTTTGAACTGTTGTTAACATTTATCCATCCATCAAAACAATAACGTTACTTATAGGAAGACACGCCCAGACAATACATACAAATGGCTGTACTGGCTGGCTGGCTAACGGGCTAACATGTTTCCATAAAGGGTTGGATAATTAGAAAGATTAGCTCAACTCACAGCGTAAACTATCAGACAGTGAACAAATTCAACATATGACAAATACTCAGCTAGGCAAGTTTATCATTCACCGTTTCACAGTAGCTTGCTAGCTATGTTAGCTGTAACCCAGATACCCCAACCCCCTTCATTGAGGGAATGTAATGCTAAACCCGTTTAGCAATCTGTCGGTTAAATGGTGTTGTGTTAACGGCGAAAATATAGGTCAGTTGGAAAATGAAATACATTTTCAATGATTTTTATGGTCTTGTGGTGGATTCGGCACTGTGGAAAATAACCACACAATACAGTTTGGGTCATTGTACTGATTGACTCAGATAAACTCCCTACTTTGTAATAACGTTAGTTAGCGCTATCTTCCACGAAGGGGCCGTTTTGGAGAGACATGGTTGTGGAAGCAAGCGCACCGGTTGTTAAATGTGAGCTTGTTTGCAAATATGTGTGTTATCTGTGGATTACATATATGCCGAATTGATTGGTGGGTCATAGTGGTTTACAAAAGCTCTGAAGTCATCTTACACTTGGTGCTCGCTTTTCCTGGCGAGCAAGAAACCATGAAATTGCTCGAAGTTTGCCCAATAATTGGTGTGAGCTTCCCTCCATGCAATAGTTCCGCACGCACCAGGGCTAACTAGATACGATGGAATTTCAATAACAAACACTCCTTTGTCTCATCCAGGTGCTTGTTAAACGTCTATAGTTGCTGCTGACGCAGAACTATGGATACCTTGTTTTCATTGTATTAACGTACAAGAGTCAATAGCTAGCTAACGTTACTTTTCCACAAAAATATTGTTTAAGTTAACGTTATAATCATGTTAGCTTTGTTACGTCTCACCGTTTGAGGTAGCGCGCGTCATCCTGCATCTTCCTCAGATTTAATGTTTCAGATTTTAAATAAACTTAAAAGCTCGATCACATTTAATGAATCCCCCAAATCACGACCATAGAAATCCGTCTGCTAATCGCTAGCACCACTGTCAAAACAGCAAGAGTGGACTACAAACATGGAGTCCTCTCAATCAGTTTTTCCCAAAGTTGAGACTCTCAGGTAGCATTTCTTCTCGTGCTGCTTTCAAATGCCGCATCAGTTAAAATGATTGGCATTAGATTGTAACAATAATGTTAACAATAGTTTACCATAACACTTGACCATCTACAAACCAACACCGTTTGAATAGTACAGTACAGCAGGTTGAGAGGGAGGCAGCCGCTGCCTGACAGGCTAAACTCGGGTAACTTCTATCCCCTCATCAAATGCTGCTGCTTCCAAGAGTCCAACTGGACCTAATGGGTTGAATAATTTTCCTTGTTGGTGTTTAGCTTTACTGTACTGATCGTCCAAATCACATAAAAATTTCAAGTCGCAGTGATTGATGTTTTCTGTTATCTTGCTTTTATCTTGATCTTAACTTAACACACAAGCCTTCAGTAATGGGCCTGGTTTTATTTCCCTGGGATAGAATTTAGAGGGCTTTTGTATTTATAATAATTTTCATCATGGGTTTTTATTGCCAAACCAAGCTTTGCTATTGCAACTATCAACGTTATCTGTGCTTGTCTCTTACAAAGAACTAAAATCAATGTCTTCATTTGTTTAATAAAAAGAATGGCACACCTGATGACCATGTTCTCTTCATTCATTCTTGCAGATTGTAGTCGTGAATGGGTAGAACATTTCCAGTACTTTAGCCACATTCACATTGAGTGTCACACACTAAATGAATAGTTACCTACCTTTGAGGTACAGTTGTATGTATGACCATATGTGGTCATAGGGGCCCATATTACGCCCACATAAAAATAGTGTGCATTTTACCAAATAACAATCAATTTAGGGTTTATTTACCTTGATTGATTGACATACGCTGGTACAATTTTTTGTTTGGTTCAGGCACTTTTATATTATTTTGTGAGAAAGTAGCACTGTGGCTAAAAATAAAAAACAAAAAACACCAGCAGGTTAAAACGAAGAAACTCCCAAATGTTGTCCGTGGTATAAACTGGCATAGTAATGGATGGCGATTCATCAGAACTTTATGGAAAAGTTGGCCTGGTAGATGCACTCCCCTCAATGATTACATAATGCTCCACATACACCATGTGCTACTGGGGTAAGTACATACATTGCCATATAAAAATACAGAGTTGACCTGCTGAAAGACAATATTGAAATGGTGACTATGATATAAGATCAGATATGTACCATTAGGGTTTTTTGCAGTCCAATAGACCATTTTCACAGCAGACATTTTGACTTGTCAAAGTAGGAAAAACAGAGGTGTAAATAATATTAACAATTGCTCTATTCCATTAAATGTCCCAGTAAGCCATGTCATTGAGTGAACATACACAACATCAGAGCCCTGGAACTGGCTCACCTAAATGGAATGCAGCCATCATTAATATTATTAATTCCACCTGTGTTTTTCCTGCTTTGACAAATCAAAATAGGTTTTTAGTAGCTTGTACAATGTTAACAGACAGACACAGACAGAGCATTTTGGTAGAGTAATCTTTTATTGGAAAGTTAAGATATGACTGCAAAGCAGTATTTCAGAACAGACTTTCTCACACCATGTGGTTTACACCTAATAGCTTCTAAATAATGTCAGCATCCAGTGTGTTCTGGTGGATGTTTTTTGTGTTTTGTGTGTGTGTCATGACTGGAACACTGTCCCATCGTTTTCCTCCACTTCTTTCCCAAAGTCCTTTCCTCTTTACTGTTATATCCCCTCTTCCTGTTTCTTCTTTCTCTGCTTTTATACACTCCCCTCTACTACAGTTCCTCCCTTTCTCCCGTTCTCTCAACTATCATCCTTTCTCTTTCCTTCTCTTTCTATTCCACGTCCCCTCCCTCATCCTCATCATCAGCACATGCTGTGAACTCCTTCTCAGGTAACAGGCCATATCCATTGAGAAATGCCTCCACATCCGTTGCAAAGAAGTCTTCATTGAAGTGTTTGGTAACAGCCAGGAAATTACCCAGTAACTCACCAGCTTTGTACACCAGTAGGGCAGGAAGAACCTGGAAGGATATTAACAGGAATCAAACTTTACTTGTAGGCTGTCTCTGAGGTTGATCATTTACTAGTGACAGTGACACTGGTTTTAATATAGTCAATACTCAGCATCTTGTAACAATAATGTTATAACTCTTTTCAATAACAAGGAGGTACTACAATTTCAGTAATACTATTACAACTGCCAAGCAAACAATTTGTTATTTTTTGTTATTACAGCTTCTAAATATAAGGGAGCAACTGAAAATCAGTTGCATTTTCATAAAATTAAAATGCATTTAGTTATTTAGTTACTGTTCTACGCCTGCCAAGCTTTCCATTCAAGCATGATGCAGTTTGCAATGATAACAGTGGCAGATATGCCACTTGATATTCATAGTAATCTTTTGAAACAATAGGTCCTTGATTTCACACAGAAGAAGACAAAAGCAGGCTTTTCTTTTTTAGCCAGCAACCGTCACTTTTGCCGATTGAAATGACAAGTATTGGTGGCAGATTTTATTGGCTGCAGCCAGCTAGATAAATAACGTCAACTTAGTAACTTTGGCTGACTTTTTAATGTTTCCAGTTGTCTCTTTCTTTGTCAGTTTTACAATCCGTCATCAGTCTGATTTGTCTACTCTTCACAATTGCAGTGGAAACGTATAAAGAAATTTGCAAAAGGGACTTTTAGTTCCTTGTTTAGTTCCTGAGTTTAGTTCCTCTGGTTTCATAGTTCCTTGAACTTTTTGGTCAAAAAGGGCTAATACACAAAACCATAATAAGCGTTGTATAATGACGCAAACACTTGCACTTGTGCTCTTTGCTTCTAGTTTTGAAAAGGCAACAAACTCTTTAGATACAAAGCATTGCTCTTTCTAGTGCCACATGCACACAGCTTGGACAATTGTTGTTCATGGGAGGGATTTAACAGTCAATTAACTTTCCTTTAACTCCTCTCGTGACCTCACAGTTCTTCATAGCAGTGTGGCTGCAAACTCTGTTAAGCTGGATTTTGCTCGATGCAGTGTTCCTCGCAAGAGGGTCCGTGCTCCAAAAATGGCATCATAACATAACTTGCGTCAAGTGCCAAGACTCTGCAAGTTGTCGCGGCTCGTGGTCGTGCTCCTCCGAATTTTTGTAACTAGGCAATGGGGGTCGACGCGCGCTGAGCGTTAAATTTCAACACGGACGCCTTTGAAGCTGGACTGGCCCAGCAGGTACGCCTTTTGAAGCAGCTCTACGACCCTTCCATGAGAGACCACAGGGACAGCCAAATGATTCTGAACTCATGGAGAGAGACCACATTTAATAGATAAAAACAGATAAATTCTTCCTTAGCAACAACAAGCTCTAGCAGCGAGTGCAGCCATGTTGGTTTATGACTATCTTCCGGTAACATTTGTTGATTTCTGGCTTATTTACAGAATGTTATATTTTGTATGCCCCCTGGCGTTTCGGAGAATACTGAAACGGATAGCATGTTAAGCATAAATGCCTCTGTGCAAGCGCATAGAACACGCAACATCTGCGGAGGCCCACGTCACGGTGTCTCACACGAGAAAAGTAAGGCTCAATCAATTATTCATCTAGTCTATTATTATATAATATTACCCTCATAATTTTCTTTGCTGTTTTTGTTTTTAACAGTTTACTAACCTCAGAGGAAAAGCGCTCTGCAGCACCTGTCGCCACAGCATCAATACGACAAAATTTAATGCTGGAGTACTCCGAAGCCAGACAGTCCAGACATGAGTTCAACTGTTCACAGCCTGAAAAAGGACAAACAATGCATGCATAACTATTAGCAAACAGCACTGTAATGAACCATCCTACAGGAATACATAGATATTTCTCGGGTATATGTTTTAGCATGTTAGTTGATCAATGATATTATACTGTAGTTGTAACATGAGCCAATGAGCTAAGACTTTAACATACATGGTACAAAAAAAATACGTAACCTTTGACACCATGCTGGTAGATGTGGACTACCACTAGGGTCAACCGATGTTCCTTCTCTATGACTTCTAGGAAGGCTTCTCCACTTTCAAGCTCGTAGACAGCTTCAAACGTAGGACCAAAGCTCAGGCGCTCGTGCATTTCCTGCATACACTGTTTTCTGTAGCGTTTCAGGCAACGTTCATCCTCTTCTTGGATCAGTTCGTACTCCTGAACACTCATCTACAGTTAAGGAACAAGTAATATGTTACTGCTTTGCTTTTTTGTTACATTTAAATGTATTCTTTTGGCAGACGCATTTGTCCAAAGAGACGTACAAATGATGTACAATCCAAGCCACAGTAAATTGTTGTGTGTACCGTATGTCTTTGATTGTGTCTGTCTTTCTGTAAATGTTACTTTGTCCATGTATGGATGCCCCGGTCTGTGATTTTGCTTCTCTTCCTCTGTTTGTACATATCTTTTTGTTTGTGTTGGCACATATCTGTCCAATTGTGGCTGAGTCTATTCTCTTCAAGTCTTCTCTCATTAACTATAAAATCTGTCAATGGTATGTTTTCCTATGTGCGAGGTTCTGAGAGTTTTTCCATCCACCTTTCTGTTTAGTCTCTCCTTGTCATCCTCTCGAGGACTGGACATTTGTCTGAGCAGCTCTCTCTTGCTTTGAGGGACAGTCTGATCCACACTGTCCAACTTAAACCTTCGCCAGTCATTAATTACACCTTTTGGACCTGCAGACACACAGAAATGCCCACAAAAACATTACCTCACGAAGACATACTTAAATTTAAGTTACAGTTGAAACTGCATTGAAGTAAGTAAGATTAAGTGTACATCGATTGTTGCCTCAATCAAACTTTTTATAGAGAAACAACATTATTTCAGTTTTGAGTCTCTTTCATCTTTCTGACTTATGCCTCTGACCTGTGTGATTGGCAGGCAACTCCTCTTCTTCCTGGGTAGAGCCAGACATCCTGGTAGCAGTCTGCAATAAAGAGAACACACAAACTGGATAATCTGACCAGGTCCATACAGAGAGCAGGTGAGGTGATGTGCCCTTTGAAAGCCATGTTAGAAGTCCATCTAAATTCCATCTCTGTCACAGTCTGTCTCCCGGTCCCTCCTCTCGAGCCACCATTCTGTTTTCCTAGGCCCTTCTGTGCTATTCTCCACTAGTCCACCAGATGCTCTTGGACTTTCCCTCCTTTTCCCATTACCTGACTGCCACCCCACTACACACCTGTTCTCACTTCCCTCATCTGCTCTGCAGTTACCTGGCTCACCATCCCATAAGCTTAAGTACCTTTTTGTTTGAATAAATCACTGAACTGCACTAGCTCAACTAGTAAAATACATAAATATGGTTATTGTGGCTCTATGGGATGCATGGAAATGAGTTGAAATCATTTCAAAATCCTGTCTTGTCTCTGAGTCTGCCACAGAAAGAAGCCACCTGGAACAGCCATTATGGCTAACTGCATAGGGATCTACGTCCGGAGGTGGCGAGTGCAAAGTTAGTACGACCCATAGAGCCCTAATAGCCACATTTATGGGAAATATGCTATGATGAAAAAAGCTGGAATTATCCTTTAATGCCTAATGATGGTTTATGACTAAACTGTTGCTTCTTTAGTAAATTGTGTACTTGTACTTGATCTCATTCTCCTATGCAACTGTCCTACAGGGGTGTATGCATGATGTATCATTTGTTTCTCCTGGTATAGGTATGCAAAATAAAAGTTCCTGTTCTGTTTACCTCTGATGTGTCGGATGTTGACAATGTTCTCTGAGTAAACTTCATTGTGAGTTTGATACAGACCTATCCTTATTTCATGATTTGAAATGACTTTGTTTACATATTGCCAAAACCCACCAAAGGCACCACCAGACAACAAAATACACCAAGGAATAAACATGGATAGGTATTGTTTTTAGGGTGAAATGCTGTCTTAGTGTGGACAAAAGGCTAAAATAGTGAGGAAAATATTATTTATAATTCTGCCATTTTAGTGTGAACATAGCCCTAACAGCAATATTCAATACTTTTGACACATCTAAACCTAACTATCGACAACATTTGTGTGCATGGGTCCATGCAGTTGGACACACTGTTGTCACAACCACTTACTGTGAGCCAGGCTGAAGTTTACTTATCAGATTATGCTGAGATTAACAGGAGTCTGACATGTACACATGCCTAGGACATCTTATTATGCATGTGTGTGTGACATAATTTGATAGCTAAGCCTGTCATTGTTTACCTTTTTGTAACCCAAACACGTTTTATTATATTGTTATGATCCTGAAAATTAACTCTGGTGACAGACTCAATTTTTAGAGAGAAAAGGAGAGACTGTTTTAATTTCATGTCAAATCATCATATTTGGGTGCACACATGACATCTATGTTTCTTTTGTCAAGGTAACCATAATGTAGTATAAATGCTTCCATGAAATTGTAAATAAACCAATGGCAATTTTGATGTTGCGGTTAGGTGCTTGGGTGAGTATCATGACGAAACCACTTCTCCCCTGGATACACCAGTAAAGGCCACACTGAAAGCTATTATACTGATACAGCTGAGCTGTCTATGACAACAGGCTCCTAATCAATACTACGTCAGTCAGAAAAGTGATAATGCCCATTAGTCTGAGGCAGCTAATTCCTTCATGTTATCAAAGCAATACATTTATTGCATGGTTGACATTGCATTGGGACATTTGATTAACTCAAATGCAGTTTAGAAAGTGGACTTAAACCCTCAAGTGCAATGATTTTAAACATGGCATAACATGACTTGAAAAGTATTTGAGTAAATACACTTAATAATATATGCATATGAACAAATTATGTGACTAAAGCAATGATTATGTAAGCATATATATATCACCATGTGCTCCTTAGGAAAAAATTTTTTAAAAAAACTTTTTTTTTTTGGGCAGTCGGACAATAATGTAGTACTGCAACAATATACACAGAAAATATCTGAATGTGAATATGTTGCAAACAAAGTGACCATGACTGCTAAACAGTGACATACCGTACATAAAATGAACTCTCTTACAGATGCATTTTAGAGTGTTGAAACTATACTTGTAGCTCCAGAACTCACTTTTTTGTGAAAGAAAAACAGCAACAAAGACACAGATGATAGAGTACTAGACATACAGTACAAATATTTCCATGGTACCTAACTATAACAGCCATAAATTCTTACCTTTGCGTCTTGAGTGAGAACTGATGTGTATCTTTTTTTCAATCTTTGTCTGTTGTATCTATTTATCTTCTGCCAATCTAGGAATTCACTGAGTAGTGTGTCCACATAGACATCTGACAGGATAGAGGGAAACACAAGTTTAGAAAAGGGTGGGGAGAGAGATGAGGAAATAAGCTTTATCTTCACTGTCATCTTCATCATCACTGTCACTCTAATATGATGTCTAATATGATTAGGTGTAATACCATGCTCAGTGTTATGGATTAATGACAGCAAAGTGGACACAAGTAACAAAATGACAACCAGCACATTTATTAGACGACCTGAATTTAGCAATTGAGAGTATTATACCATGTGGAAAAATTGTATTGACTTGAATTTCTAGACATTAGTTGACGATCTAGCAATCTAGCATTTCACCTTAAGGTACTTATGCACTGGCCGTGATAGTTGCCGCTTGGGTAAGGTATAACAGTAACAGTATAAGCCTCCCGTTATGGATGTTTGTGTGTTTGTCTGATTAAGTTTTCCTGGATTTGATAATGTAGCTTCATCAAACACAATTTGTTTAGCCACGCTATTTCGGTGGCTCTAGGGATGGCAATGTCAGTCTGTCTGTCAGTCAGTTGGTCCAACACTTTGGCGCAGACTAAAATATCTCAACAACTATTGGATGGATCGGCGTGAAATTTTGTTCAGCCATTCATGGTCCCCAGAGGATGAATCCTTCTGACATTGGTGACTTGTCCCTTTAAGTTTTCACTTATCCAATACAATATCTCAGTTTCTACTGGATGGCTTGGCACAAAATGTTGTACAGACATTCATGGTTCCTGAGCAATGAATTCTAATCACTTTGGTGATCCCTTGATTTTTACTATGGGGCCACCATGAGGTTGACATTTGACGTGAAATGTCTCTACAATTATTAAAATGTTGTTCCAATGAAGCTTTTTCCTTCACCATTATTTTATTCTTGTCTCCAACATATTAGATTCATTCCACATCAATGTTCTGCCACCTGTTCCTGTGCACAGGTTGTCATGTGCTGTAACACACACTTGTCATTTGTTGATACAGATTACGAAGGATTGGGAAAACTCGACTTGATGCAGCTGATTTCCCTTCTAAGGCAAATAAAACCATCATTGACATTGTAGGGGTTATATGGCTTTATGAATACCAGAATATGTAACAATAATTAATAACCTCAAATAGGCACCAAAATCATATAGTGTTAACACATTAATTGGTACAAAAAGATGAAGTGGAGTGACTACGCTCACTTCACTTAAACAATGTTTACATTAAATAATAGAATTTAACTTTCATTAAATTCACCTTGGGGCACCACCCTTAAAGAAGAGAAAATTATAGCCAATTAATTAATAAATCAGTCAATTCCATAAATCTAAATATACTAACATATCAATTTGGAACTTTGATTAATAATTAAATTAATAACTACAACCAAAATAACCATATCAATAACTAGTAAAGGTTGAAGGGTTTTGGAGTTCTGAATAGTAGAGGTTGGCAAAATTCACTCTTGTACAACATTAAAATACACCAGAATGTATATCCACAAGCATTTATTTATCAAATAATAAAACACACAATAATTCATCTAATATGTACTTAACTATACAAAAGGAGTGTGTGTGTGTGTGTCTCTGTGAGAGAGGGAGTGTATGTGTGTGCGTGCGCACGTCTGTGTGCGCCAGAAAGAATGTGTGTGTTTCTTTGTTCTGCCTGTGTGTTTTGCGTGTGCATGGACAAGAACACACGTTAGGCCAGAAACCAAAAGAGCATGTGAGGCGGGAGCTTTAAATTTCCTCTCTGCGTGTGTGGAGGCCAATTCCAAATGTGTGTGAATGTGATCAGTGTAGGATAATGGTGCCAGGTTAGGTAAGAGGATGGTTAGCCTGCATCTGTGTAAAGCATAATGTGGTGGACCAAGCAGTCAAAGCACAAGGTAACGCAGGTTAAAGTTCAAACAAAGGTTTGGTTTATTTCCAACAAAAAGATTCCACAAAGAAGTAACTGAAGAGAACTGAACTAAGAGTTATAGGGCCCTTAAAAGAGGTCAACAAAACATAACTCTACTGAAAAATACAGCTAACAAAACAGGTAGTCAAGTCAACTAATAGACCTGCCTAAATGAGACCTGAGGAAAACCTATATACTGAGTGATCAAACCAATAAACAAATGCAGGGGAGGACAACATAAACCATAACTAAAACTCAACACAAAGAAACCCTGATCCCCCCCCAGGCTGACAGAGCTCTTGGTATGGTCCTTGGGTTGAGCCTTGGCATAAAATCAGGCTCCACCCTCAGCCCCATCTTTTGTTTGGCCAGGAAGGAGAGCTCAGCAGCCAGGTAACTGCAATTGTGTGGCTGTGGCCACAGCCATCACACATAACTAGTGATGGTGAGATGAAGCTTCTTGAAGCCCTGAAGCCTTCCAGCCAAATGGTTCACAAAAAGGTTAATTTCTCGAGGCTTCATGTGCACACAAACCCCCCTGCTGGTCAGACTGTTAAACAGCCAGATATATTATAGGTAATTTTATCAATTTGTAATACACTCAAGACGGTCTTGCAATAGTGCAGCCATGGGATTGACTGCCAAGTAAAAGAAATCAATTCATCTTAATAAATGCATTTCATGTATCGTTCATGTATTCATTCATATAAATAAAATTTCTATTTTTGTTTAGTGTATTATGGGTATGTAACATGACAATACAATGGAATCTAATATTACTTGTCAAATGTTTATCAATAAATTTTGTCAACGTTTGAATAAGTCATAATGACGGGAACAATTGTTTTCAAACTGTTGCAGTGTTTTAACAAGGTAAGGGCCAGTGAATGTGCTTGTGAACATGAAGAGGGCGGTGAATGTGCTTGTGCAACTTAAGGACTTTATTCGTTTTTATTCAGAAACAAAATATGTTCCACTGTGCTGGGGTTCAGATGATTCCTCCTTTTAGAAACAACTTCTCCTGCTTTGGAGAAAACTCTTTCGCAGGGTACAGATGAGGCAGGGGTGCACAAGAACTCCACAGCAAGTTTGTACAAGTTGGGATAAATGCTCTGTTGCCTCTCCCAATACTGAAGGGGGTCCTCCGTCCTGGGAATGTTTGGTTCTGCCAAATATCTCTGGACTTCGACTGTGGCATCAGCAATCACATTGTGGCCAAAGTTTGTTTCCTGAGAAGCATAAACAGATCATGTAAGTGAGAGTCATAATTAATCCAGATTGACCTTAAACCAAAGCAAAAATAATTACCAGGTCTTTCAATTACAGCATCCTGTGATGATGTTGATGCTGATGCTGCAGCTGGAGATGACTGGGACCTTATAACGATGGTACATTCAGATGTTAGTCGTTTGACAGCGTCAGTGGCCTTTGTTGGGCTAAAGAAACCAATTTGTTTGAAGCGAGGATCCAGCAAGGTGGCCAGTGACATGATGCTCATACTTTCCCTTAGGAGCCTGATGAGGTGCTCGCCCAGTTCCTTTGCCAGTGGGATTGTTGCATGTTTTGCCTCCTCCTGGAGCATCTGCTCTACCATTTTTAATAATGGTATCACTTTTGAGCCAGATACCCTTTTTTCCTCCGACAACTCCACAGTGGCTTCATTGAAGGGTGAGAGAATGGACAGGCACGCAGTAACATTATTATATTCATCAGATGTTAGCCCAGGGATGTCGGTTTGTAAACTTGCCAAAGCTGCCCCCACAGGCTCCCTGAGCTCCACCAGTCGCTGGAGCATGTGAAATGTGCTGTTCCACCTGGTTTCTACCTCCTGAAGCAGTTTTAGTTTGGGTCTCCCCATCTGCTCCTGAACAAGAGCAAGTTTCTCCTTTAAAGACAAAAAAGTAAATCATGTTATTGTGACATGCAGAAATATAAAACAAATAATACATTAACAGATGTGAAAATAACATCAGTGAACTAACTTTTGCAGTTGTGCTGCTTCGGAAATATCCCACCAGCTTTCTTGCCTTGGAACGAATTGAGGACAGGACTGGGGTCAGATCGAGAGCCTTTTTTACAGTGAGGTTTAGAATGTGGGCAATGCAGATGGCATGGCGGAGCCGCAGGTCCCTACCACAGGCAATCATATTGGGTGCACCATCAGTTACTAGGCACCTTATTTTTGATGTTATTCCCCATTCCTCCATGAGGGATGTCATCACACAAGCTAAATTTTCTGCTGTGTGTGCCTGTGGAAATTTCACTGCACCCAGTAAAGCTGACTGGAGACAGGTGTTTCCATCTATCTAATGGAAGGTCACAGCCAGGTAGGCATCCATGTTAATAGATGTCCACATATCTGCTGTTAAGCTGACTGCTGCTACATTCTGGACCGCAGCTTTGGCTTTCTCTTTCTCTCTCCGGTATTTTTCCTCAACCATTGCCTTTACAGCCTAAAGGAAAGCAAGAAAATAAAGGTTAAAAGAAGAAAGAAATAATCAATTTGTTAAATTCAGTAGTACTCTCATGCTTCATCCATGTCACCAAACACACCTTTCTTGTTGGGAGGACGTAGGTTGGATCCAGTTTTGCCACAAACTCCCTAAATCCTGTGTCCTCCACTATGCTGAACGGCTGGGTGTCTTTGACAATCATTGACACCAAGGCCTCATCCAGCTCCTTCTTTCTGGTCACTGGGAGAAAAAATACATGTTTTTTAAATATAGTATTAGTTCAGTCAATTTCATTATTATAGTTGATTAGGAAATATGTCAGGAATGGAAAAGTATGTTACTACAGTGGATATTTTTGAATTACTCACTTGGGCTGGGTCCAGCCACATTCCCCTCATTATTTTCATGCAAAGCACAAACATGCCTCAGCATGGATGAGGTGTTGTTGTTGTACCCCAATTCTTTAGCACACAACATACACTTCACCTTGGATTAAAAGAAAAGACAGGGAAAAAATATAGTACATTGCATAACAAACATAAAACACATGTAATAATGTTACTGAAGGTGTACTTACCTTATTGGGAGAGATTAGATCAAAATGTTCCCACACGGGGGAAAACTTTCTCTTTCTCACAGGCTCCATCAAAATAAGCAGCAGTATAACAAAATGCACCTCTATGTCACACACAAACCAACAAATCTCCAACACTAACCCACGAAGTGTGAGCGGATCCATTGCGGTATATATATATTTCTCGACACACGCTCCGAAGCATCAGCACGGTACGACCCATCACTACACATAACTAACATCAACTTGGCTCTGTGTCGGAGCCGATAACCTAAACCTAAACAAAGATCACAACAATACAGCTCAGCAAATAAACAAAATCAATACATGTAATGTTACAGTACATTGATAAGGTTTAACAGTCCTATGCTTAGCCGTGTACTGTTGCTATGCTAGTTCTATATGCCCAGTTAGTTACTAGTTCGTGAAGCTTGGTGTGCTGCTGTGTTAGCTGGCAATTTCATCGGTTGTGGATTTGAGCCAGACTGGGAAAAGTTGCGGTTCCGATGTTGAATGCTTGCTGTGCAGTGTTCTGATGGTCGGATAAAGACATGAAACAAGATCACGATTTTACAACATTTGATTGCACAGCTAGCATTTATACACCTATTGGTGCGTAATTGTGGTAATAGGGTGAATGCAGATTGTGACACCTCTCTAAAACTTTAAAACGGTGTAAAACCACAACTTCCAGCCAGAGAATCGAACCCCAGGCTCCTGCATGGCTCCTGTGGATTCTTTAGCTAAACCACCCAACAATTTCCATTAATTTCCTATGCTAGGGGTTCAGCGTCTCCCTATCAGTGCTCGCCTGGATTGTGGATCGACAGCTGACATAAACTTGAGCTACGCTGTGTGGACATTATTAAAATGTAAGTTAAGTTTAGATGTATGAAAAAATAAATGAACTAACATGTAATGACTTTCTATCTTGGCTGTCTCTAAAGTGATGGCTTTAGAGACAAGATCCTTTCAATGCTAAGGAGCAGTGGCTCTACTCCCAGCTCCCACCGGATGTCTGAGCTCCTTACCCTATCCTATCTCAAAGGGTGAGCCCAGCCGCCCTACGGAGGAAACTCATTTCGGCCACTTGTATCTGCAATCTCATTCTTTCAGTCACTACCCAAAGCTCATGACCACAAGGGAGGGTTAGAACGTAGATCAACTGGTAAATCGAAAGCTTTGCTTCCAGCTCAGCTCCCTCTTCACCACACCCCGAGATACTTGAACTCCCTCGTTTGGGGTGTAACTCACTCCCAAACCAGAGGGGGCAATCCACCGCTTTCCGGCAGAGAACCATGGCTTCAGACTTAGAGGTGCTGACTCTCATCCCAACCGCTTCACACTCAGCTGCAAACCACCCCAGTGCGTGCTGAAGGTTACAGTCTAATGAAGCCAACAGAACCACATCATCTGCAAAGAGCAGAGGTGCTATTTTGAGGTACCCAAATTGGACACTCTCCTCCCCCTGGCTCCGCCTTGAGATCGATCCTGTCCATGAATTTCACAAACAATGTGTGACGAGGGGCAACCCTGGCTAGTGTTTGACTTTGTGCTGAGAATACAGACACAGCTCTCACTTTGGTTATATAGGTTATACCGGATGGCTCGTAGCAACGACCCCAGTACCCCATACTCCCACAGTACCCTCCACACGATTTCCCAGGGGACGCAGTTGGTCGAAAGCCCCCCAGCAGCCCTGCAAGAGATAAGAGGTGTTCCACTGGTCCACGGCCAGGACGGAATCTGCATTGCTCCTTCTGAATCTGAGGTTCAACAATCAGTCGGCGTCTCCTTTCCAGCACCCTGGAAAAAACTTTCCTGGGAGGCTGAGCAGTGTGATACTCCGATAATTGGAACACACCCTCCGGTCCCCCTTTTTAAAAATGGGAACCACGCACTGTTCCTGACCTCCACCCAACACTAAAGAGACGTGTCAGCCAAAACAGCCCAACAATGTCCAGAGCCTTCAGCATCTCAGGTCAAATCTCATCCACACCTGGGGCCTTGCCACCGAGGAGCTTCTTGACTACCTGAGAGACCTCTGCCAGTGATATGGGTGAGGCTTGCCCTGAGTCTTCAGACTCTGCCTCCTCCACAGAGGATGTGTTGGTCGGGTTGCTCTTTCCACCGCTCAAATATATCCCCAGTCAGGGTCGGCAGTTCTCCTTCTCTGCTCTAATGGTTTGCCAGAACTTCCTTGAGGCCAATCGAAAGTCCTTCTCCATAGCCTCCCCAAACTCCTCCCACACCCGGGTACCTGTCTGCTGCTTCAGGAGACCCCTGGGCCAGCCAAGCCCAAAAGGCCTCCTTCTTCAGCTTGACAGCCTCCTTCACCGCTGGTGTCCACCAGCTGGTGTGCCTGTCGAGATGGTTGCCATTACGATGACCTTCTAACCACAACTTCTAGCAGCCACCTCAGCAATGGAGGCTTTGAACATGGCCCACTCTGATTCCATGTCCCCAACCTCCCCCAGGATGCACAAGAAATTCTTATGGGAGGTGGGAGTTTAACCGATGTAAACCCATGGTACCCAGGGAAATCACGTTACTACGAACCATGTAAACTCTTTAATCAAGCTATTATCTAAATGTGGTTATTCACAGTAATCGGAGTAATCACAGTAATCATAAGGATTAACGTGACTTGAAAAGCAACCATTCATACAGCCAAGTGCTGCATGTGTCTAGACTAGCACTAACTTTGATAGCTGGCTACGTTAACTAGCTTATTACCTTAGCAGATAAGCAAACACTAGCTAGCAATTTTAGCTACTTAGCTTTCACTCACTCAGCCAAATATGAACACACACACACTCACTCACTCACTCACTAGCTTGCTTGCTTGAACGCCTTATGCGCTCCAGCGCAGGGTTTCCTGCCAGAACAGCTTTCAACACAGCGATAAGCATTGTGCACATATCGCGGACCAAACAGAGAATAATTTAAGAGCCTATACACATAAAATGGGGGTTACAATACGTGTGAGAGTTGGCAACACTGATCCTGACATACCTTAACAAAACGTTCCGAAACAGCGTCTTCTTGTCAAGACGACTCAACCCCCTCCACACACACACACACACTTTTAATTTTTTTTACAGATCTGCATGATTCACGTGGGTCAAAAAAAAATCACATCCCTGTCATATTCAATTCAATTCAATTCAGTTTTATTTATATAGCACCATATCATAACAAAGTTATCTCAGGGCACTTTTTCTAGTAGAGCAAGTCTAGACCGACTCTTTATATTTACAGAGACCCAACATTTCCCACCATGAGCAAGCACTATGCGACAGTGGCGAGGAAAAACTCCCTTTTAACAGGTAGAAACCTCGAGCAGAACCAGGCTCTAGGTGGTGGTCATCTGCCTCGACCGGTTGGGTTGAAGGGGGAGGGGGGGAGCAGGAGAGAGAGAGCAGGAGGAAAGAGAACATACAGCAGCACAATACAGTTTCACACAGAGATGTAACGCAATGGCCGCGGCAATGGCATGGCTGTCAACACCAACAGGAACAATACTAAGAACAATATTACAGCAGCAGTACTAATAATAATAGCAACAGCAGCTGCAGCAGCGGGTGCAGAGGAGGAGCACGGGGGCAGCAGGCGGCCGCAACCATAGATCCAGACCCTACAGCTCCGGAGGCAGAAACACCTGCAGAAAGCAACAGAAGGAGAGAAAAAGGGGAGAGAAACCACACAACTACGGGAAGAAGTTGAATTAGTAACAAGCATTGATGGGATATGAGGGCGTACAGATGGAGAGGAAGAGGAGGAGAGAGGAGCTCAGTGCATCATAGGAAGTCTCCTGGCAGTCTAGGCCAATAGCAGCATAACTAAGGGGTGGCTCAGGGCTCACCTGAGTAATATTAATAATAATATTGCCCAAAGGAAGCATATACAAGGTGAACAGAATTGGTCCAAGCACAGAACCTTGTGGAACTCCGTGACTAACTTTGGTGTGCATAGAGGATTCATCATTAACATGTACAAACTGATATCGATCTGATAAATAGGATTTAAACCAGCTTAGTGCAGTGCCTTTAATGCCAATTAAATGTTCTAGTCTCTGTAATAGAATGGGATGGTCAATGGTATCAAATGCGGCACTAAGATCTAGTAAGACAAGTACAGAGACAAGTCCTTTGTCAGATGCAATTAGAAGGTCATTTGTAACTTTCACTAGTGCTGTCTCTGTGCTATGATGCACTCTAAATCCTGACTGAAAAATCCTCAAACAGCTTGTTGTTGTGTAGAAAGTCACACAACTGATTGCCAACTGCTTTCTCAAGGATCTTAGAGAGAAAAGGAGGGTTAGATATAGGTCTATAATTAGACAAAACCGCTGGATCAAGAGTGGGCTTTTTAAGAAGAGGTTTAATTACAGCTACTTTGAAGGACTGTGGCACATAGCCTTTTAATAAGGACAGATTGATCATATCTAGTAAAGAAGTGCTAACTAAGGGTAAAACTTCTTTAAGCAGCCTAGTTGGGATGGGGTCTAAGAGACACGTTGATGGCTTAGATGAGGAAATCATGGAAGTTAGCTGATAAAGGTTGATGGGAGAAAAGCAGTCTAAATGTACATCAGGTTTTACAGTTGTTTCTAAGGTTCCTGTGTTTGAAGATAAGTCAGTACCAACTGAGGGCAGGAGGTGCTGAATTTTGTCTATAATAGTTAGAATTTTATCATTAAAGAAGCTCATGAAGTCATTACTACTGAGGTCTATAGGAATACATGGCTCAACAGAGCTGTGACTCTCTGTCAGCCTGGCTACAGTGCTGAACAGAAACCTGGGGTTGTTCTTATTTTCCTCTATTAATGATGAGTACTAGGCTGCTCTGGCATTACGGAGGGCCTTCCTATAAATTTTAAGACTATTTTGCCAGGCTAAACGTGATTCTTCCAGATTGGTGGAACGCCATTTCCTTTCAAGTTTTCGCGATGTTTGTTTTAGTTTGCGGGTTATACCATGGAGCTAACCTCCTCTGTTTTATTATCTTCTTTTTTAGAGGGGCGATAGAGTCAAGTGTTATTCATAGTGAGCCTGCAGCACTATCAACAAGATGATCAATTTGGGAGGGACTAAAGTTAGCATAGGAGTCATCTGTTACATTGAGACATGGAACTGAATTAAATGCCGATGGAATCACTTCCTTAAATTTAGCTACAACACCATCAGATAGACATCTAGTGTAGGAATGTTTGCCTAATGGCGTGTAGTCCAGTAATAGGAATTCAAAAGTTAATAAAAAATGGTCTGATAAAAGAGAATTCTGTGGAAAGACTATTAGATGTTCAATTTCTATGCCATAGACAAGAACAAGGTCGAGGGTTTGGGTAAAACAGTGAGTGGGTTTATGTACACTCTGACAGAACCCAATTAAATCTAATAATGAGATAAACGCAGCACTAAGGCTATCATTTCCTACATCCACATGAATATTAAAATCACCTACAATAATTATTTTATCTGTTTTAAGGACTAAACCTGATAAGAACTCTGAGAATTCAGATAAAAATTCAGAATACGGTCCAGGAGCTCGGTACACTATAACAAATAGAATTGGCTGTAGTATTTTCCAGGTTGGGTGTGAAAGACTAAGAACAAGGCTTTCAAACGAGTTATAATTTAGTTTAGGTTTGGGTTTGATTAATAGGCTTGAGTCGAAGATGGCTGCAACTCCACCTCCTCGGCCTGAGCCTCGAGGAATGTGAGTATTAATGTGACTGGGGGAGTGGATTCATTTAGGCTAACATATTCATCCTGACACAGCCAGGTTTCAGTAAGACAGAATAAATCAATATTATGATCTGATATTAGATCGTTCACTAGAACAGCTTTAGATGAGAGAGATCTGATGTTCAAGAGTCCACATTTAATTCTCCTATTTTGTTTTACTGTTGCAGTGGTGGTTTTACTTTTTATTAGGTTTTTATGTGTAACTCTTCTGTTTACTTTTGATTTAAATAATTTAAGTGGTCGGGGGGCAGACAACCTCTGTGGAGTTTAGGGTGGGTAACTGCTCTAATGGAAGCGCAGAGAAGCGTGTAGGACTGCAGCTCTGCCTCCTGGTCTGGACCACAGACTGTATTAGGTCTGTGGTCTGAACTCTGAGCTGTCATGGCTTTGGGCCACTAATAAATTCGGCCAGATTTCTAGATATGAGAGCTGCTCCATCCAAAGTGGGATGAATGCCATCTCTCCTAATCAGACCAGGTCTTCTCCAGAAAGTCCGCCAATTATCTACAAAGCCCACATCATTACCTGGACACCACCTCGACAACCAGCGGTTGAATGATGACATGCGGCTATACATGTCATCGCTAGTAAGATTAGGTAGGGGCCCAGAGAAAACTATGGAGTCCGACATTGTCTTTGCATATGTACACACCGACTCAACATTAATTTTCGTGACCTCCGATTGGCGTAATCGGGTGTCATTACCGCCGACGTGAATAACAATCTTAGCATATTTACGCTTATCCTTAGCCAGCAGTTTTAAATAGGATTCAACGTCGCCCGCTCTGGCCCCTGGGATGCATTTGACTGTGGTCTCTGGTGTCGCTAATTTCACGTTTCGCAAAATGGAGCTGCCAATAATCAAAGTTGGTTTCTCAGCGGGTGTGTCGCTGAGTGGAGAGAACCTGTTAGAAACGTGAACGGGTCAAACTACATTTGTTACACGTACCATTATCGCTAAAGGAGGCAGAGGAGTAACTAAACATATGACACACCGAGCAAGAGAGAGCAGGAGAAGGAGAAGGAGAGGGAGAAGCCATCGCTAACTTAGCTAGAGTAGCAAGCAACTAATTAGCGTGTAAACAACTGTGGAATTAGCGAAAAGTCGCTAACAGGAGAGAGATATGAGTGCTTAAACAGAACTAATGTATCCTTAAATGTATAGCGGGTAATAGCCGCTATAGTAAAGAAAATATCAAAATTAGCTGGGTTTAGCTGGAGCAGCGAAATTTGCAACCACTAACACAGAAACACCGGTAACCGGAAATGAGACAATACGTTCACCTGAGCACGTCAGCACGTCACGTCAAGAACAGTCAAGCTTCTCTGCCTCCTGCCTCTGTCATATAGGCTTTTGACAAGTTTTGAGTTTGGCAAAATGGCTGTAAATGCTAGATCTGTTTAAAAATCTCATCAGAAGCCTGTGGTTAAATGAAGTCACAGATACAAGCTGCTTCATTTTCTAGCACCGAAACAAAAAAAAGGAGAAAGACGCAAATGAAAATATGGGTATGGAAAAGATTGAAGATCAAATCTGGATGGGGGAAAATAAAGTCTCTCCCCATCGGGGAATCGAACCCCGGTCTCCTGCGCGAGGACCGGGAATAGTGGAGCTTAACTCTTAACGTTTCCTGTTTGTGCTCTATGGTAGTTCTTATCACTACGGATGTAATTTATTTTTGGGCACAAGTGGGTTTTTGGTGCCGCTGTTTTCCCCTTTTGCAAGGAGACCCCGTTTTCAAGTTTGAGTGACAGACAGCGCAGCACCCGTAGCAGCCTCATACAGAAGACAGTCCAAGGTTTTTCCCGTTGTACTGCATTTTATCACGGCTCTGTCGTCTAACAAAAAGTCAAACCTATTAAACGTAAGTTGGGCACATTTTTTCAAGTAGTAAATTAACCCTTCTCAATCGTTTGTGAGCAAACTGTGGAAATAGTAAAGTTAAATAGTAAGTTTTGTTGTCTTAGCATTGACAGGTTCTAACTTGGTTTGTTGTTAGCCAAGGTAGCTAGTACATTAAGGTTAGCGTTAACAGTAATGTTAGCTAATTTTATTACTGTTTATTACTACATCTGGAAGAGCTGTTACTCAGGTTTTCAACGTCTCTTGCTGACACTGAACAAAAATCCTGCTTTCTTTGACTCTTTCATTGTGTTTTGTCTTTAAAAATCATATTAAGACTGAGGCGTTTTGTGCCATTATTAACGTTACCGTATTTAAGTTCATCATATGCCATTATGAATATTTTGCTACAGCTACAGTCGTATTTCAGGCAAGCTTAGTGTACATTTTGAATGGGTAAATACCACAGCATATGTGTACACACGACATCTATTGCATGTCTGTCTGTCCTGTTGCTCTTCCTGAGATTTCTTCATTTTTTTCCCTGTTAAAGGAGTTTAGTTTTTGTTTTTCCTCATTCAAGTCGAGGGTCAAAGGACATTGGGTGTTGTATGCTGTACAAATTGTAAAACCCCTTGAGGCAAATTATAATTTGTGATATGGGCTATATAAATAAAATTGACTTGACTTCTATTTTACAAACAAAATAAATACATCAAAATAATTCTCATATCTATCCATCTGTGTAATATAAAATGCTGTTGCGTAGTCATTACAAATGCTGAGACTTAAATACTATTAACATGAATAACTGTTGATATAACGGTAAGATTACACTTTATTTTTATTATTTATTATACAATGCGCATTGTGTTTTACGCACAGGAGATAATGAAGAAGACCATCAACTTCTTCCCAGGAAGGATGACGGTGTCATTCAGGAAGGGTCCATCGGGCCATCTGCGGCAGGACCCCTCTGATGAGGCCATGAAGGTTAAAAAAAATCCTTCGCTTCCGGACAAGTCTCCCCCTCAGAGACATGACCTTGTGAGGACTAATGCTCTCACTCTGGTCTTTCAGCGGGGAGGGGATGTGTCGGACCGACTTGAGGTGATGGGGGAGTATGTGCTGCAGTTTGGGAGGTACAAGGGGAAAGCGTTCAGGTGGCTCCTAGAAAATGATGTCGGCTACACAATCTACCTGATGAAAAAGGTAGAAGAGGAGGAGAGAGATGGGACATTCAACCCCCAGGGACACAGCAAGGACAGCCTGCTGTCATTTCTGGACTACGCCAAGAGCTTCCAGGAAATTGAGGACCTGAGGGAGTACCTATACTCCAGGAAGCCTGCACCACCAGTGGCCTCAGAGGGTGACAATATTGTCGGCTTTGGAGCCAGGGCCAAGGACACCTGGAGGCAGATCTGGGAGAGCAGGGCCGACGGTTATGCTGCCTTTGCATCAAAAACAGCAAGATGTACAACCTGCAGCAGTACATCCTCAAGCAGCAGAGGGCTGAGTCCTGTCCACCACCTGCAGAAGTCTCCACTACATCAGCTGCCTCCACACCGACATCTAGCACTCTAGGTCAGTTCACAAAAATATGCAAATACTGATTTTATGTGAACATTTGATGTACCTAACACACAATTTTATTTTGTTTAATCTTCTAGCGATGGAGGAGGATGAGGAGCTGGAGAGAGGAATGTTAAACCTGTCTCCCTCTAAATTTGACACTGGACTAAGTAGGTGGATTGAGTTTAATACACAGAAACCTGTAAAAAATAGTTTCTTTAAACTCTTACTGTACATGATAAAAGTCTAAGTCCCCTGTGCATAGAGCCACAACTATGTCTGCACCAACAGGTTTTTCTCCAGTGTGGACGGAGGATTCTGTTTTCACCAGAATTCACCTGCCATTACTATTCTGTCAACTAGTTTGTTATTTTGGCCATGTTCTGGCCTGTTCTGATGCTTGTGTTCTTTTGCTCTCCAACTAACTAAAGGAATTAACATGTCAGCGATTATGGTAAGTGTTTTCTTTTTTTGCATGCTTTTTTTAGGCTGTCATTCAAGGATTTGGCGTGTGAAATACCATATA